>APFE031010371.1:73656-103563 GCA_000404065.3 Pinus taeda
AACCTCCTTTACATTACACAAATGAACAATTCTTGGATGATACAAATGAAAAGACCTCCTTTCTATATATAGGACTCTAAGGGGTCATAATATAATCAGAGTCGACATAACAATAATAATGTAAGGGCACAATAATAACAACAGTGGGTTTCTATGGGGCACATTAGTAACAATATGGGCACTACATGGGTACATCAATATAATAAGGGGTTGTACTAATAACAATAAGGGGTTACACTAGTAGTATAGGGACCTAACAGCATTAAAGGCTTCGACATATTGGAGAGAAGGGCCTTCGAATACTTCATGGTAAAGGTATGGTAGAAGGTATGACTAATAGCTCTCTGGATTTTGATTTCTGTGAAAATTGTGTATATGGAAAGTAGAATCGGGTGAGTTTCCTCTTTGGTGGTAAGAGGACAAAACAAATATTAGAGCTTGTGCACAGTGATGTGTTTGGACTTGTGAAGGTTCCATCACTGGGTAAGTCTGTGTGCTATGCATCATTTATAGATGACTTCTCAAGGAATACATGGATATATTTCCTTAAGAAGAAATTTGAAGTCTTTTACAGGTTTAAAGAATTTAGGGCTCTAGTGGAAAACCAGATAGAGAAGAAGATAAAGGTGTTGAGGTCAGATAACGGTGGAGAGTTTTGCAGGGAGGAATTTGAACAATTTTGTAAGGAGTGTGGTATAGCATAACAGAAGACTACTCCATACACTCCTGAGAAAAATGGAGTTATAGAAATAATGAACAAGACGTTGATGGAAAGGGCAAGAAGCATGCTTAGTGGTGTCGGGTTAGGACAAGAATTCTGGGCAGAGGTGGTGGAGACAACATGTTACCTGGTCAACAGATCACCTTCATCAGCATTGGAGGGTAAGATCCATAAGAGGTATGGACTGGTAATAAACCCCCTCTTTCACATCTGAGGTTATTTGGATGTAATGCATATGTACATGTTCCAAAGGAGAAAATAACTAAGTTGGATAGTAAATATGAAAAGTGCATATTTATTTGGTATAAGGATGGTTTAAAGGGTTATAAGCTTTGGAACCCAGCAACAAGAAAGGTTGTGTACAACTAAGATGTGGTGTTTAGAGAGGTTAAAGATGTTATTAAACATGAAGTCCAACCAAAGGAACTTTAGAAGATAGAGTTTGAGCATAAGGAGGAAGAATCAAACTCTACAACATAGGAGGAATCAAAAGATGAAGAGCCACAAACTCTGGGTGTGAGAAAATTAGTTCGAGAAAGAAGGCAACCAGAGAGGTATAGTCCATCTGTTTTCTATTCAAATTTTTCTTTATCTATTAATGATGATGATCACAAAACTGTGAAGGAAGTAGTAGATTCAGAGGATGGAAAACTTTGGAAAGAGTCCATGGTTGATGAAATGGCATCTTTGCACAAAAATGGGGCTTGGGATCTCGTGAAGTTTCCGACTAGAAGGAAACCCATTAGTAGCAAATGGGTGTTCAAGAAAAAGATAAATGCAGAAGGAAAGGCGGAGAAATATAAAGCTCAGTTGGTAGCAAAAGGTTATTCCCAGGTACTGGGAATTGATTTTGGTGATATTTGTTCTCCTGTTGCCAAGGTAGCTTCTATTAGATTATTTTATCTATTGCTGTTGCTTTTGATTATGAGGTAGAATAGAGGGATGTGAAGACAACATTTATTCATGGGAATTTGGAAGAGGATATCTACATGAAGCAACCTGAAGGTTTTGCGGTGAAGGATAAGAAAGAATTGGTATGCAAGTTAAAGAAGTCTCTCTATGGGTTAAAACAATCACCAAGGATGTGGTATCAGAAATTTGATACATTTATACGGGGACTTGGATTTCGCAGAAGCAAAGCAGATCATTGTGTTTATTTTAAATTAATTGGTGACTGTGTTATTTATGTGGTGCTTTATGTGGATGATATGTTGCTGGTTGGAAATGATAAAGAAATTATGCAGGATATGAAGACCCAATTGTCCTCCAAATTCGACATGAAAGATCTTGGTACTGCAAACTATATTTTGGGCATGGAAATTAAAAGAGATCAGGAATAGAGGAAGCTCTAGTTAAACCAGAGGAAGTATGTTAAGACAATATTGTCGAGGCTTAATATGCAGGATAGTAAACTGGTCAAGGTTCCTATTCTTGTATGTGTAAAGTTATCTGTTGAATAGTGTCCCAAGACACAAGAAGAAGAAGACGACATGTCCCGTGTTCCATATGCAAGTGCAGTCGGTAGCCTGATGTATGTGATGATCTGTACTAGAATAGACATTGCATATGCAGTGGGAGTTTTGATTAGGTTTATGTCAATACCAGGAAAGGATCATTGGACAACAATGAATTGGGTTTTAGGTATTTGTGTGGCACTAGTACTTATGGTTTGTGCTACCAAGGAAGACCAGGATTAGATAGAGTTTTGGATATTCATGGCTTTGTTGATGCAGACTAGGCTGGAGATCTAGATAAGAGAAGATATACAAGTTAGTATGTGTTTAACCTAATTGGAGGTGCAGTCAGTTGGATGAGTAAGAAACAACCTGTAGTGGCATTATCAACTATAGAGGCAGAATACATGACAACCACTCATGCAAGCAAGGAAGCAATTTGGTTGCAAAGATTATGTTCAAATATGGGGTTAGTATAGGGAGCTATAAGGATAGAATGTGATAGCCAAAGTGCAATTTTATTTGCAAAGAACTGTGCTTATCATTCAAATACAAAGCACATTGATGTTCAGTATCACTTTGTGAGGGATATGATAGAAGACAAAAGGGTGTTGCTAGTAAAGGTGGACACTTTGAAGAATAATGCAGATGCATTGACAAAATCTGTGAGCTCTAAGAATTTCTCTTGGGGTAGAGAAACAATGGGTGTTTCAGGGTTGGATAAATGACTAATCTCTCCTATGGAAAGAGAACAGCAAGGGGGAGAATGTTGGGTTCTATTATATTCTTTCCATGATTAGCCTACATAGTTAACTAGGGGGTTAGAGGGGGTGGTGGAGCCCACCCTTCGTTGCGCTGATTGCATAGTGGGGGGGTCATAGGGGAGGCGGGTAGCCCCCCTCTATAGGATCTGGGGTATTGCTCTGAGGAAACTTTTTTTGGACCCTATATTAGGTTGGGCGGACCTACCTATGGTTTTGTGCATGGTTTTCACACATGGTTTTGGACGCGATGGTTTTTGGTCCATGGTTTTGGACGTGATGGTTTTCAGTCCATGGTATTGGATGCTTCAGCATGTATAAATATGTATTGTAAAATTGAAGGAATAATAATGAAAAATCAATCTGATAGTCCCAATTTTGGGATCCAGGGGGAAATCTTTGTGTATATGTGTTTTATGTGTTATGCTCTTGCATTGTTTATTTTCTGTGTTTTAGAATTTGTATGTAGGTAATTTATGTATGGGGTTAAAGCCTACACTATTGTCGGAAGCTATTGCTCTTTATATTAGAGAATTAGTTGTTAAACTTGATTCGTAACTCATTGTATAACTATTAAGAAAGAATTATTCCATCAGAAACCCTAACATTTTAAGGATGTATTTGGGTGTTCGTCTCTTGGAAATAAATTTTGATTACATAACATATCAACACATTCCAAGACATCTAAATACATTGACTGATACATTAGCTAACCTTGTTTTAGATCGACATTTGTAGCATATGTAAAAAGAGAGCCATGATACAATAGGAACATTAAGTACACAAGGTAAAACATGTATATATAGATTGCCATATAAAGTTTGTAAAACATTTTTTACATCAAAAATCAAAATTTGTCTTCGGAGACACATGGCTCCTCGAGCCTACATACATGGAAAACCTAAGACTAGAGACATATCTATCCTCAAACATGATTCTCATGATAGCATGATATAGCCCTAAAAACTCATCCCAATAGCTGACGCAGTCTAGTTGATACCCCTATGGTAAGCCTATGATATAGAAGTATTACCTCATCAGTAGTAGCATAATCTAGAATGCCTCTAGCCAAGGCCTCCAGGTTGCGCTCCACCTCCACTGTAGGATCAACTCTTTCAACATATGGTGCATCCTCAATTTGTCATGCCACTCTCCTAGATATCGGAGAACTCCCCAAAGGTCTCTCTAGTCCCACATCTGAAAAATATCACAAGTCTCGATCTCAGTTCACATAATTAAAAAATATTAAAAAAAACTTGAAAAAATTAAGAAATATGTCCTAGCATAGGCCCAATCATCCACCATAATGAGTTGTTGATGTAGCCATATAAAGAACGTAGGTGGAAAGGACATTTGTTTCCCACCTGCATGATGATGCATCAACTCTCCCCACCACAATGAATGTGGATCTCTGGTCTGGGAGCTTCTACTCCACCCACTGATATCTAAACAACAAAACGTACTCTAGAAAGAATGTCACAAAAATTAATCCATAGCCAAATTGTTTGAGTTTACCTGTCTTGCACTTGGTGAGCTGGTCTTTCATATTGATCAGTAGTCCTTCACACTAGTTGAACACGGTCGAACTGAGGTAATCCACTGCATACTGGAATTAGGATTTTCTCACCTCATTTAGATCTTGGACCCAAGCTATTCGAACTATGGTGTAGATAATTGTTCTTAATGGAAGATTTGTGATGGTTTCGATGTATGTCTTCCCACTTTTTGTCTTGCGAGAACCATGACAATGTCTAACTATTAGCATGGCAATGCTTTCTCCTCCAACACAAGGACTAGACAATTGAACTTGTTTTCCTCTCTTGGACAAACCATTGATGAAGTATATGTCTGCAACTTCTAGGTTAATCTCTTGGTTCCCTATTATAAACATCTGATGATCTACATCCCACCATCCTATCAAGTGTTGTAATAACTGCACTTGGGATCTGATCCTAGGGGTATGGAAGAATTTAAGCAATCCACATGGATGAAGAGCACTATTGCAATTAGGATCCTGTGATGCTTGATGATCTTCCACTTCATGGCTGCTTTCTTTCCACTCAAGAGCCATTTTATCCAACGAATAACCTATAAAACATCATTGAACAAGGTTTTAATTATATTCCATGGAGGAAATTTTGCAAAACAATTAGTAATTTTGGAGATCTATTGAAATTTTTTATTTCGTGGCACTAGTGCATTTGTCCCTAATTTTTACTACACTTCCAGTGCGATGGCACTCTTAAGCTTGGGAGGGTAGCACGATCCTAATGGATAAAACCTACATTGGTTGCCCTTGACTCAATTTTTCTTTAGACCCTCCTAGCTACCTATTATATGGGTTAAATTAGTTAAAATTACTATTAAATTGCAAAGGAAGGACATATGTCTTACCTGTGGCAGACGGTTCTTTGAATGGTACCCTCAATCGATCACACTCCTCACCTGAAGGTGGGAGAAATTTAGGTAAAAATGTTCTCTCCAATTCACAAAATGACAAATGGTAAAATTATTTTTACTTTTGGAGTTTATATAAACTTTTTGAGTATTTTTACCATTTAGGGCATATTTTTACCTATATTTATACATTTTTCTTGAACTAGGTAACATTTTCTCACGTGTAGCAACAGGTTATTAGTAATTGGAAACGATAATTGATTTTGGTTGAAATATTGAGTTTTATTTTATCACTTTTTTGAACTCGTAAAAAAGAAACAAAAAAGGAACCCCTTGGAGTAATATTTCTGCTCTTTTCTGATTATCAAAATATGAAAAATTTGTCGAGCACTTGTCTTTTTGAACTCATAAAATTAAATGAAAAGACATATACTCATTATAATTTTAACCCTTTTCTGAATTGGGATAGACTAGTTACGAAAAAGGAATACCTTAGTCAAACATGGCTAAGAGATTCTCTTGAGTATTGTTTTATACCTTTTCGGGCTTAAGATACTATCTACGAAAAGGGACCTTTGGAGTTTTCTTTTTTCCTCTTTTTCAAACTCTCTAAATATGAAAAATATGTCGAGTTACCCCTTCGTCGGAATCATAAAACTGAAATGACGAAGGACTTTCCACCATGACAAAACCGAACTACTCCTTCCTAGGGCTCGTTAAAAATAATACAATGGATTCATCCCAATGATGAACTTATATGACAAGCATATGATATCCTCTTCAAGCTTGAGATTAAAAATAAAGAGGTACTCTCTAGAAATAGTGGGGGAAAATGGAAGGAAATACATATCCTGTATTTTGTATAAAAGGAAGCATGTTGCTCTTGATGATAAAAGATCTTTTGCTTATAGATGCATCGGAATTACACATAACAGAGATAATTAACCATGGAACTTAAAATCACATAAACAATGTGGAAATAATCATAAGAACATAAAAACCATGACATAATGATTTGATTATGGATTTCATCCAATTTGGACTATGTCTCTAGGCCCTGCTCAATAGTGAGGAGGCCTTCTTTCAATTAGTGGCATAAAAAGAGATAAAATTACAAGCAACATTCAATTACAACCCTTATACCTCCTTTTTGGAAGATGAAAAAATAATGGAGAGACCAACTTCAGAAACAAATAGTACCACTACACTCCTAGTCAATAATAGTACAAAAATGCCTATCCAAGCTCCCAATTGGGATAATCAGGCATTTAGCACCTTCTCGGAATGTCCTTTCTGCTCAAGGTGAGGCCCCGGCCTATTTCCATGGTCAAGGTCTACTGTGTGCAATATATTCTGAGTTATTCAGCCAGTTCTCTTTCCCATTTCCTGACACAAATAGTCATATATATAGCATGGCGGAAATCCCTCAAAACTTGGGCAATTTTAAGATAAAAAACCAAGTTAAACAGGCGGGATGGGGCTGGAATCATACACGAAAACAACCTTACAATAATGGTGAAACCCCATTCAAACATAGAAAACCCATTCAACTGCACATAAGGCTCAGTGGCATGTCTATCGACGTTTCGAACAATCATTGGATAGTCCAAAGCCAAAGCAACATGCACTTTGCGATACATGGACCCGTCGGACTTATAGAACAAAACAAATAAAAATATCGTGTCTGGATCCTCCCCACAAATCGCAATTAGCGCTTGAACCATCGGTGCATCGACCCCTTACACTACAGTAACAGCAGACCCGATGGGGATATAAAATGCAGCATATAAAAATATCGAGTTTGGATCCTCCCCGCAAATCGCAATTGGTGATTACTACCAGACCACTTCGTAAACACCAGCCCTTTTTTGCGATTTTGATATGCGGTAAATCACATTGCAACAAGGCTTCACCGGGGCTGATTTTTTAATACTTTTCCACTTTCGATATGCGATATCACAATCACAAATTGGCACTGTTGGGGGCTGATTCTTAACCTGCGACATTTGTTTTTCCCTGATATGCAATATGCGGGACCCATTGGAAGCTTGCCACTTGGCGCTTCCCCATTCACTTGGATTTTTCCATGTCATCTCCTTTTGCTACTTGGATAAGTCAAACTTGAACTTTGACTTGCTCTAACTTCTTCATCTAGACTAAGATTTAAGTGTTGTTCACATCGTTGGAACCAGGATGACGAGCACTTCGATACGATGCTAACTTTACCCATTTTTTGCCACTTTAATTTTTGAGCCTCTTACCATGCCACTGGTACTTTTCTAAAGATCTGCCTGGATCAATCCTCCATGATCCTCCTAGATCAATCCCCCCCACTAAGAGATTTGGACCACCAAAAGCCTTCTCAGTTAGTTGGCAAGTGAGGAAATTTCTTCCTCACCTTTTTCTTCATCCATCGAGATTTACTCAGATGCATTCCTTTTAAAGCCCACATGAATTAACACATCCAGCACACTGGCTGCCTCCTCACTGATCCACACTTTCAACCACCTAAACACAAAACTGGTACATCCTTTGCAATCATATACAAACCATATATGACTCAATAACCCCCTCAATTGCCAAGAGGTTATAACACATACTCTTTGGTCAAGGATCAATGCCTCAACTATTCATAAGAAAAGGCCACAAGCATCATCATTGTGTTTTGAAGTGATGGAATTTTTTTTATCACTTTTACATTTACTTGCAATGCATGATTTACAAATTGTGGCCATAACAAGCTACTATATCTAAAACAACCATATTTTACTTAATAAAGAAGACCACCATGAATATGATGGATTCATTTGTTGATCATTCTCACCCGTTGGCCTCTTTATCAATACTTTCTTGGAACGGAACATATTATATGTGGATCCCTGGTGTCCCACCTCATTGCAGTGACTACCACGGTTCTTTCTCCTCCATACTTTTTAATCTTATTGGAGTGCTTTCCCTTGATGTGCCCTTGATAAGGCTTTATGGATCCCTCACTGTTATTGGAATGTGGTGAGGTGACCTCATCATCTGTCGTCAATAGGTCACTGGCTGTTTTGGAGCATTTCCTAACTTCCTTCCTCACATACCGTAGTCTTTCATGACGAGGAAATTCCTCCACTTTGATGGGGTTTATGAGGCCCTGGCCATTAATGTTGAGGCCCTTCTCCTGATACCCCTTTTCTTCAATAGTTTGGATCCAATACCTATAGTATGTTTTTCAAAAACAACGAAATCATCATCAATAAAGGTACATGAAGCTAAAGAGTCACTTTTTACCTCAAGGTTGTTATGCTACAACTTTTCCAAGGCTTTGTCCTTGGCAAGCAACTGGCATAGCAACCTTTGTTTCTCCTTTTCAACTTCCTGTAGGAGTATCCTTAGCTCAGTATTCTCTACACGAATGCTTTGTTTGATCTCCTCAAGTTCCTAGAGCCATGATGCATTGGGTTCCCTTTTCACGTTTGGTACAATATCTATTGAGACCTTTGTTTCATTGCCCGAATCAGAACCCATATCGATAGGTCCATCCACTACGATCCCAAGAGATGTGATCTTCCTTCCATCAATGGAATCTGACCCCAAGTCAATTGGTCTACTTTGGGTAAATCCCATAGCTGTGACCTTCTCGTCTTCCTCTTATTCAGACTTGTGATCCTGTTGCAGGGTGGTAGTTGTCCTCTGCCTATCCCTTCTATCATTCCTCCTAGGCCTCATCTCAGGGTGCAGTTTCCAACAATTCTCTTTGTCATGTCCCTCCTTCTTAGAATGTGTACAAGAGGGCTTTTCTCCTTTTCTATGGGTTGTTGCGGCTCTTTTTGAGTGGTCATTTTGTTCATGCGTCCCCCTGCTCTCAAGATGCATGGCCTTCACACTAGCCTCATCGATAGTAGCAGGCTCGAACAATAATAATGAATGTCGTATGTAACTATGTAAGGAACCAATTTACTTAGTTACAATATCTGGTGAATCTAATGGAATGCTCAAATTCAATTCTTGTTTCCTAAATTCTTCGGTGAAATTTTGCACATCTTGACCCTTGCTTTGCCTTAGGTGTTTCCATTCCATTAATGCTTTTTGTTTATATCCCAAAGGGTAAAACTGATTCTTCAATGCAGAAACAAAATTTAACCATGAGGAAAGAAGGTCACCCATTTTTTTGCTACCTTATAATTTGCTATCCCACCAAACCAAATTTGCGCCACTCAGTCGAAGGGATGCCAACCTGATCTTTGCCTCATATTCTTCAATCTGTTGGATTCGACAGTAGAGCTCAATCTTCCTAATCCAATTATTAATATTTTCTGCATTACACTCTCCAGCATACATAGGCAAGTCGATATTTACATCTAGTTTAAGGAAAGATTTCTTAGAGGTATGTCTGGAATTGCGATTGGAGTGATGAGAACTATCACTTGAGGATGGCAAGGGAGGGGGATCTTCTCCACCATCCCTTGATGTGCCGATCCGCAATCATCTGCATCTTTCTTCTCATGCTGGAGGGCCTTCTCGCACTCTGAAAATAGTTTGTCAACTTTCTTTGCCATATTATAGAATACCTTACAAAAATTATGTTCCTCTTCCCAATGAGCTTCTTCATTGGCCATGTTTATTCTTCATTATGCACGTCCTGCTTCAAGATCAAAGGACTTAAGCATTCCCTCTACTTTTCACAGCTTGTTCCGGGTTAGCATAAACTCGTGCAATTTGCATCTACAAAGACCTGCTCTGATACCAAACTTGATCCAAAATATTTTGCTTACAGATGCATCAGAATTACATATAACAGAGCTAATTAACCATGGAACTTAAAAGCACATAAACAATGTGGAAATAATAAGAAGAACACAAAAACATGAAACAATGATTTTATTATGGAGTTCATCCAATCTGGACTACGTCTCTGGGCCCTGCTCAATAGTGGGAGGGCCTTCTCTCAATTAGTGGCATAAAAAGAGATAAAAGTACAATCAAAATTCAATTACAACCCTTATACCTCAAATATGGAAGATGAAGAAAGAATGGAGAGCCCAACTTTAGAAACAAACAATACCACTGAACTCCTGGCAAAAAATAGTGCAAAAATGCCTATCTAATCTCCCAACTTGGATAATTGGGTCTTCTGTACCTTCTCGAAACCTCCCTATTGTTATAGACATTTTTTGGCACTGCAACCCCAATCATAAATGTCCATAAACCAAGGGCTTCTAAGTTCCTAAAAGTGTTGCTTCACACCCTAAAGTAACAAGGTCAGCTAATTAAATCATCTCCCAGAAGTTCTCCACAGAAAACTGCTCATAACTGGTCAAAACTGGACCATACAGGCTCCCCAGTGCAGAGGGTGTGATGCATCTCACCTGCTCAGTGTAAAAAGTGTGATGCATACTGGAATGCCCTTCTGTATGGTGTGATGGGCAAGAGTAGACAAATGGCAAAGACAGTTTGCAAGGTGGATCATCATGGAATCTTTCAGAAACTTCTCTTGTGACACTTGCCTCTCTAAATTAGCCCAGGGATGAGTAAGAGATCATCAATCTCCAAGTGGAATCAAGAACTATCAGAGAGAGGACACAAATAAAAATCCTAGCAGCTGACTCACCCCCCTGCAATCATCTATATATGGATCCCTCATCACAGAGATATAGAGGCTGGAATCTTGTATCTTGTAAGGAAGTTTTGTTGGTTTCCTGGTGCAACATCATAGTGTTGGGTGATTTAAGCTTTTCAAGAGGTGAAGAAGGGCTTTCATGCTGAGAGGATGACGTTGGGTCAGAACAATTGGTTGTAATGCTCTTTGCTATTCTTGATATTAATAAATCTATTCAAGTTTTCCTCCACATTCTTGTATGTTTGATGATATATGCATTTGTGTGGTCAATATATATCTGGTCTTGTATTGTTTATGACTGTAGATCTCTATTCTTTGATAGTATTATGCTGCTTTGATCCCACAGGTGCTCTTTGAAGCTAGGTATATGAAGGAGGAGCAGCAAATATCTGTCCGAAGAGAGAGGAACCAAGCGCAAGAATGAGGTTGGTGTCCTTTGTTCCCCTCTTATCTACTTCTCACAAAGGAAAGCGAAAGTAGTCTTAGTTTGTTTGTTTCTAAGATAGCTACTAGTCTTAGTGGGACTAGCAGCTCCGAGTGGACACTAGATTTCTCGATAACAAAATGCCGACTCCGTTGGGGAGCGAATAGATTATTTGCTTGTCTATATTTGTTTTTTTTATAAACATACAGACGGAGCCTAAAGTCAAGCCAGCTAGCCTTCGAACTGCATTTTCTATGCAAGTGCAAAGTAGATCAATGATGCTTCAGTCTATCTCTGGGTTTTGTTTATAAACTGAACAATCGATTTGCGAACATTCCAATTGCCCTAGTGGTGGCTCTAGTAACCTCATTAGATCAACCCCTGTGATTTATATTTACTGAACATCACTTTCTCGGCCTAAATCCCTGATTTGAGCTGCAAACTGTGACCAAAGACCAAGTAAAAGTCTCGCATTGGTACCATCGCACCCTCTGTTCAAGGAAGTCTATATGCATCACACCTCCCATGTGTAGTAGGTGGGATGCATACTGGATTCTCTGTGTAATAGGTGCGATGGTCAAAAAAGGTTAATTTTTCCTTCGGACTTTGGTTTTTCTTCACTCTCTTCAGCTCTATTGAGGAGTTTTGATGTCTGTGATCAGTATACCTCTATGGAAACCCCCTTCCTTTCCATCATTCCACCTCCATTGTGCAAAGAACTGTAAATTTTTTTGTGTATTGTGTGCCGTTTTCAGTTCTCTTTTACAAAGAAGTAGCATAATTGAACTGTCGTTTCTTGATTTGGAAGTGTCGCGAGTGTCATTTTCAGTCATAGAAAAGAATCATATTGTTCTTGATGGTCAATTATACTATTACTCTTGTATTTTATTTGAATTAGTGGTTTTTCAAGGGTTGAAAGCAGTTTTCAATTCAAAATCGCAAAGTGTCGGCGTTATCTTCCTTTCGTATTTTGAAGAAAAATTGATAGTACTTTCGCTTTGAAAAGATAATTCAAATTTGTACTTAGCATTCTTTTTGTCGTTCACACATTAAGAAAGCGAAAAAAAATACATGCATGTGCATTTGCATTTAGATTACTTGTTGGTTTGATTTAGGACAGTGCGTCTAGTGTGTGCTGTATGCTCTATGTTGAAAGAATCTCATTTCTCTTTGCTTAGTAGCTAGGATTTTCATTGCAGGAAGAAGATTAAATGATTGTTTATCATCTTAGATTGCATTTTAGGAATTATATATCTACATCACGTAGTGAACCTGAAAGGCAAATTTCTTAAGCAAGATCAACTGTAAAATAAATTCAATGAACATAAAAATGCTTTGGAACCTAACACACAACATTTAGAAGTCTAGGCTAGAGACATATTCTGGCGTCGTAAAGTGTGGTAACTATTGCATTCATTGCTGGTTGGGTGATTCCTCCTCTTTGAGACAACAAGTGCCAGTATGGACTTGTGCCCCATGTACTGTCGAGTATATATTGGGAGACCGCAATAGGATATATCCTTTATCCTTAGGAAGCCATGTCTGCCGCCCTATCGATCGCAATGCATTGAACACAACATTTGGGAAGATTGATTGTCGTACCGTAAAAAGTATTCTGCAGTTTTGCGATTGTTTTGGTAATTCCTCTGTCTAGATTTTCAGAGTAGTCTCTTTCGTTCCTTTTCAAACTCCTTAAAGGAAAAGGTCCATATGAGCAGTTGTCACTTCAGGCTCATTAAAAATCGAAGGCGACTAGAGTCATCTTTTGTTTTTTCTTGACTCTTAAAAATTGAAAAAACAAGTTGTGTCAAAGCGTCTAAAATTTATTTTAATCGGAATAATATCACTGTTCCCACATTGGTCTTTAGGTTGAGGAAATGGAGTCTACCAACCAAGGATTTCCCCTTGGAGGAAATCCTAGTCCTTTCTCCTCTTGGGGAGATGTTGGTGCACCTCATATGGCCACATTGTCACTTCCAGGATTGATGATTGGCTTGCCTGTATGGCTCTTCTCTACCTCTGTCATTCAGAATGTCGTGATCCATGAACAATCTAGTTAGCAACTAAATGATACTAGAGTTACCCCCCAACCTTCTACTTCATCCGTTTCTCCCTCTCCTCCTTCCTCTTCGCTTGATGAAGCTGGTAAAGCTAAAAATCAAGTAACTAAGAAGGAGAAGAAAGGGAAGGAGAAGAAGGAAAAGAAGAAGAAGGAGCCAAAGGCAAAAAGGGGAAACCGTGCATCATATAGCAAAAATCCACACACTGCACTGTCCAAGCCTAAATCTCCATGTGTCATTTGCAAAGGAGACCACTATCATCGAGATTGTCCTTGCATCCCTCGGATCATAAGGGACTGGTCTCCTCATTTGCACAATCCGGTGTCATCAACCTCTAATCGTGTTGAAAGTACATCATCAACTAGTGAAAGCGAAGTATCTGGACAGAAGAGGAAATGTAAATTTCCTTGTAAAATGTGTGAAGGCGATCACGTCATCCACCGTTGTCCCTTCCTAGATGAAGTTAAAAGAGTTTTATATAACTGTCTGGCTTCACCGCTACGAATTCCTCCTGGATATAAGAAACTCTTGTTGAGTCCATCACTGGTTGAAAATCTGACTGACACTCCATTATGGTCAGTTGAAGGATCTATCATTGAAGATAAACCCACTGAATCCACACTAGATGAAAGTCAAAAGGTCGAGGCCGTAGTTGACCCGGTCTTTCCTTCAGAAGGTCCATCTTCAGAAGATACAGTCACTGAAGAGAATAAGAACGACACCGTTCAAATTCTTTTCGTAAACACAAACACCGATGAACACGGGGGCAATCTATCCGTTCCTTTACCGCAGGAAGGAAGTTTGTCAAAGTCATATTCGGCCATCTATTCGGTCCCACCTCCAAGAAACCTAGTCCTTTCCTTCGATTGGAATCTACTAGGCAGACCCCATCTACCGTCTAATGTTCCATTCTGAATCATTGTATAAGCATACAGAATGGTCATGGCCGGCACTATCACAGATGAAGGGGCTTCTGTGAGTATCCTTTCCTCGACTACTTGGAAAGCGCTTGTTTCGCCATCGCTTCTGCCTTAGATGAGAAACCTGACAGGCTTCGACAAAGGAACCAGTCGACTGTTAGGGATCCTTCCCATTGTGCCCATAACGTTGAGAAGGAAAACTGTTTATATGAACGTAATGGTAGTCCAAGGACCTCTAGATTATAATTTACTCCTTGGACGTGACTATATTTATAGCATGGGAGCCATTGTCTCCTCACTCTTTCGAGTAATGTGCTTTCCACATGAAGGTAGAGTGGTCCAGCTCATAGACCAGCTTTCGTTCCCTAGCTCACACATAGCAAATAGTCAAATGCCATCCCTAAATGGTCTTTTCATGCATGGAATGTCTCATCAATCTCCAGTCCGACCACCTGAAGAACGCGAGTAATTCGGGAGGTCATGACTGAAACCCAGGGGGCATGCACCTTGCCCTGCTTCGGTAGGGAAACTTCAGGTATAGGGTAGGTTTCTGCGGAGGATATATGACTAGTCCGACCCCCGTTCGTATAGGAAAGAGGGGTTAGACTGGGATAAGATACCTCCATGAAAAGGTAGGCTTTCCTCGATAGAACAAATGTTTTGTTGGCAGAAGAAGGGCTAACTTGGAAACTCTACTTGGCTATACCTGGGGGCATGCAAGCCTTTTGTGAGAAAGTGGTGAGCGACCTCTATAATTTTTCTAACTTCAACTGCTGGAGTTAGGTGAGTGGTCGGGTCGGCCGTTCGTCTTCGCTGGAGGCCAGATGGCACCAATAGAGTAAAGGAAGTGTTTTCCTACCTAACTTTAGTAGTTAACTAACCCCCAGGACAGTAGGTGGTCATTCTTAACTTGCATACGAAAGGAGGTGGAGCAAAGCTTTGAAAGGTGCATGCTCGATAAAAAATGGAATCTATCGATGAGATGTCCTTATTATATGACTGGCACGAGCAATTTTTATGTGAAGTTCAAGCTCGTTAAAAATTAAACCTAAGCAATGAGCAAATGTTTCCCCCAGAGTTTAAGCCCATTAAAAAAAAGAACCAATCTCCGGTAAATAACCATTGCGAATGCATTATCATCAGCTTTTGAGCCTTGGTCGTGTTCTCATCATCACCTCCACTCTGTTTGGCTGATCATATGCCTCCATTTGATTGTTTACCCTTTTTGAGGAACATCTACGACGAGTGATTTTGTTAGCCATCTTTGTGACACTGCTATGATTGGAAAATTCCAAACCTTACCTGGAATCAGCTACTACCTGAAATTATCACTCGTTCCTCAAAAAACGAGTCTCCTTTAAGATCTTTTCACCTGACTCATAAAATATGAAAGGATTGCCTAGCAATTGGCCTCTCCAGCTTGTTAAAGCTACCATAAGTGCTATCCCTCCTCTAGATTTTAATCTTTTTGGACTTGAGGGATTATTACACAAAAAGAACGAGCGCTTGTCTTGTTCGGCTCGTTAAAACTATTGAAAATTCATCCCTTTCATATTATTTTATAATTTTTTGGACTTAAGGGATTAAGTGACTAGAGAGGATCATCGGATTTTCCTTTCCGTCCCTTTTTAGACTCTCTAAAATTGAAAAAGGACCGAGTTATCATTGTCGTTAAACTCGTTAAAATCAATAGCGACAAACTTGTCGTATAGACAAGAACGAGTTTCACTGTCGCTAGGCTCGTTAAAACATAGCAACGGGTTTGCCCGAAGGGAAAATTATAGAACAAGCATATTTTATCCTCCTCAAGCTTGATAAAAATAAATACGTACTAGTCAACAATGACTGGGGAAAAATTGGGAAGAAAACATGAAGAAACTTTATTGGTAGCAAGTCGCCCTTGAACATGACACTTTCACTCCACGTCTGAGTCGGGTTGGGTTATTCCGTTCACCGGTCATATCACCATTGGTCCACCGTACCATCCATCTTTGGAGTTAACGCTACCAATCCATTTTATTGTCACCGGTATGTTCAAGAGAAGTCACTCAGAGAATTCACCTGTGTCTCATCCGCTGCAATGCATTCACGCTCCATTCTTTCATGACTGCCACCTTGAACCTTGTGTCGTCAGATCGTTTTCATCTCCAAAATCATTTGCTCTGCTCCATGTCGTAGATGTGGGATTCATTAAGGCCCTCCTACGACGGGTCACTTCTTGTTGACATCAGCTCATTACCTAAGAAGTCGACCTAGGAACAACCCTTTTAGTACTTTGAAGCTTGCATGCCTCAATGGCAAGTTTCTCACTTCCGGCGATAGGTTTACATCAATGGCCTTTGACCGAAATATTTTGCGTGGCGTTTGACGCCAAGTCCCTTTTTCACACCACGTAAATTGTACTGGTGTACCTTGAGGGTCATTATCATTATCAGTGATTCCTCTCGCGCCTGTTAACAACTTACATCATTGATTGGTAATCAGGCGATGTCTTTCCATGTTCGACTCTAGAACATTTTTTACATGGATCGACTTGTACTCTGGGCGAAGATTGAATGAGTTTGAAGACCCCAGATCTAGTTTCATCCATCCGGGCTATGATGTATTCAAGAAAATAAATACATCAAATGTACATCATTGCCAAACAAATTATCATTCGAATCAAAGGATGATGTCTCTATCTGAATCATCAGTCTGCTACATAGATGGTTGTCTGTCCTATGTACATGAAATGAATTTATAAATCTGAGCACGGGAATCCACGCCACAGCTAGATCATGAAAAATATTATGAAGATAATGTATTGTATTGTATCTTATCACAAGCCACCTTCCAGCTCGAAAAAACTTCGGATCCTCATGATAAAGCATTTCAACCGACATCAAAAGATTAACGACCTCATGCTTTAGGGGGCAACTGTTAGAGACATTTTTGGGCACTGCAACCCCAATCATAAATGTCCATAGACCAAGGGCTCCTAAGTCCCTAAAGTGTTGCTTCACACCCTAAAAGAACAAGTTCAACTAATTACATCATCTACTAGAAGTTCTCCACAAGAAACTGCTTAGAACTGGTCAAAACTGGACCATATAGAATGCCCAGTGCAGTGGGTGCATGCATCTCACCTTGTACACACGGGAGGTGCGATGCATAATGAAAATTCCTTCTACAGGGTGTGATGGACAAGAATAGACAAGTGGCAGAGACAATTTGCTAAGTGGATGATCAAGGAATCTTCTAGAAACTTCTCATATGACACTTGCCTCTCTGAATTCGCCCAGGGATGAGTAAGAGATCATCAATCTCCAAGTAGAATCGAGAACTATCAGAGAGGACACTAATAAAAAACCTAGAAGCTGACTCACCCCCCTACAATCATCTATATATGGATCCCTCATCACAAAGATCCAGAGGCTGGAATCTTGTATCTTGTAGAGAAGTGCTATTGGTTTCCTGGTGTACATCATAGTGTTGGGTGATCTAAGCTTTACATGAGGTGAAGAAGGGCTTTCTTGCTGGAGGATGATGCTGGGTCAAAACAATTGATTGTAATCCTCTTTGCTATTCTTGATATTAATAAAGTTATTCAAGGTTTCCTCCACATTCTTGTATGATTGATTGTATATGCATTTGTGTGGTCAATACATATCTGGTCTTGTATTGTTTATGGCTGTAGATCTCTGTTCTTCGATAGTATTATGCTGCTTTGATTCCATGGGTGCTCTTTGAAGCTGGGTAGACGAAGAAGAAGTGGTGAAGATCTATCAGAAAGGAGAGGAACCAGGCAAGGAACCAAGTGAAAGATTGAGGTTGGTGTCCTTTGTTCCCCTCTTATCTACTTCTCATAAAGGAAAGCGAAAGTAGTTTTAAGTTGTTTGTTTCTAAGATAGCTACCAGTCTTAGTGGGAATAGTAGCTCCAAGTGGACACTATTCCCGATAACAAGGTCGGTGGCTACAAACATCCACCTGGATCATTAGCACTCCATGCCGTTGAAAGAGAGAGTTAGACTATAAAATAGTCTGTATGGGAACTGCACGACCTGAAAGTTGTGCGTACGATCAGTATGACGCACAGATCGTGCTCGCACACAAGGGACTACACTGCCATGTGGATAGGTTGGAAAATGACCATTGGTGTCACTGTTCATGACAAGATGTCCAATGTAAGGCAATGAGGAGTGGACGGTGGGCAATTAAAACATGAAGTCTGTTGGCTTATTGGGGCCTAACCCAGGTTCGAAAGTGTTTTGGCCAAACAAATCCCACACTACTGACCCTTTCGGCAATAATCCGTGGAGCGTAGACTGAAGTCTGACCTGAGGTAGTATGGGAGGGTGCTAGAACTAGGTTTCTGCACCCTAGGGACGTCTTGATGAGGACTAGAAGGGTCGCGAACTGATCTATGTACTCGCGCTACTCTGCACAACCATTTGGCCTTTGCATAGCTAGGTGACAAGGCACTTCTTAGATTCTTATTGTTAATATGTTTATTATAGGTATGATCTAATTCTTAAGGTCTTTAATCAAGCATTCAACAATTATAACTAGCACGCGCAACCATAAATCTTACAAATATGCATAAAATCAGAATATAAGCATAAACATATAGATCTGTGACCAAATACACAATAATTCAGAAACACTTAACTTTCTTAATCTTCTATTCAGTACAATCTGTTCCACCCTGCACACTCAGTTGCAGGGGTCTACACACACAGTTGGGGACTCTACCAGGCCTTTACGTACATATCTGCAGAGTCTACTCTAACTACTACCAACCCCGACTCGGACTTATAGACTCAGAGAAAATATTTCCTTTATAAACCCATACACTTTAGATCTGAACCAAACTTACCAGAAACTACCTTCTACCCTTAGAGCCTTGCTCTATTTATACATTCGCATGGTCCACGGACCATGGTCTGGCTAACTCACTTTCTATTATGCTACATTATTTTCGAGCGAAAACCCTTTCACTGGACTTTTTACAATTGGCTCTCTGTGCACTTCGCAGAGCGTTTACCATACTATTACCCAAAATTGTGGGCTTTAAGCCCCGAAACCCTTATGTGGGGTATTTGCTACCCAATAGGCCCCCAACACAATCATTGTGACTTGTCCCGAGTCACTCGGCTGGTGCAGTGATCTTCGATCGGAGGTCCTTCAACAACTTTTCACTGTGCTTACGTCTGCAACACATTCTTCCACCATCTGCTGGACCCATTGTATGTGAGCCTATGATGCATTAGTATCAGTTTCATTTGCTTGTCTAAGTTCGTATACTTCCTATATGTTTGTTAACTTTCCGTCGATGTTGGTGGTGACCATGAATGCCTCATCAAGCTAAGGTTGGATGCGTTCTTTAAGAATTGTTTCTTTCTGTTGAGTGACATCAACTTGTGTCTTGAAAGCTTGGGCCTCCCTCATCTTGGCCAATTGCTGAGTAATAGAAACCGTCTGTGCGGTCCCTCAGACATTATCATAGGCTTACTGCAACTCTGGTGCTTCCATCTCTAACCACTGTAAGGTTGGGTCTTCCTGTAGCGAAGTGATGTGATAAGTGACTGATCTAACAGGCCGATGCACTATTGTATGGAACATTCTATTGCTTCCTGGCTGGATTGAATGGTGCACTGCCGCTACTGTCTGACCTCCGATGGTGTAGAAGGTTTCGCTTTCATTTCAGCTCTATGATCTGCAAGTTGAGTTCCAACTAGATCCTTGCTACTTCCTCTTTCACCTCGCATAATCCACTAGCCAATTTGTGGAGCCATATACCGCTAGTAAGTCTGCTACAATCTCTAGATCGGGGACGCGGCAACAGGCTTCCTCGATGAGTTTCTCTAGTTGCTGAGTCTAAGGTACCACGTTGCCACGTTGGAGTCTCAACTGCTCAATATTGATTCGTTGTTTAATAAGCATTTGTACTGCACGTCCTTCCCTAGCATGGAGCTCTACCGTTGCTCCATCTTGCAGTTGGTATAATATCTCGTGCAGAAGGACAACCAAGTTTAGTGCAAGGTCCTTAAGCTGGCCTACTGTGGTACTGTCCTTCACATTCTCTGCTGTCAGTGCCCCCTCCAGTAGCACGATGGTATTAGCCATTTTGGCTCATAGAAACTACTCGGTTGTTGATGTACCCGTGGTACCCTGGCCGACAATCATTCTCGGCTGTGGAGGCCACACTTGAAGGTCCTAGATTTACATCCTTAGCACCCCCAACACATTATGTTGCTTCATCATTGCTTATTGGAGTACTTCCCTAGTGGCATCACGAACTGTATCATCGATTTCATATAGATCAACCTCATTTAGTGTAATAGACTCCCCCTCCAACTTGGAAGCCTTGGTCTTCTTTCGTGGCCTAATTCATTCCAGCACGAGCGATCGTTTCAATGGTTTTGAGGTGATTCTTGGGTCTGCACCTTCCGTTATCTCATCTATCCCTTGCTCTATTGTTATGTCCAGGTGTCTTTCCTCCTCTGTCGTAATGGCTCCTCCTGTTGCATTATTTTCTGTGGTAGCCTTTGCTGCCTCTTGGGATGCCCGTACTTCCATAGCTAGCTATTCATTCTACTTCTGTTGGGCTAGCCGCTTGGCAACAGACTTTTATTTCTGAATCTCTGCTTCATTGCGCACTACCATATCTAGTGTATGTCACTCTGGTGGCCATGTGTCGACCACAATGAAGACAACGTCATCTATGGCAATGAAGGGGAGTGTGGTCTACTTCTACTATGGATCCATCAATGCCCTGATATATACATTGTTCATATTAGCTTTAAAGTCTGCAAATTTTTTGAGACTATTGTGTACTTCAGCAGATATGCATGGCCGTTTGTTGATCCATAGTTGTATGCTTGCCTCCATTAGCACCTAGAAGATCTTGGTTTCTTTGATTCACGTAGCATCCTTTGTTTCCCATAGCAATGCATATTTCTAGTACTAGTCAAGGGAAGGAAATTGAGTATCCTCAGGTAATTCATTGGTAACCAACAAGATGGATAAGAGCAACCACGCAGAATGGAAGCTCTTACCTTGTTCTTGGGCATCCCTACAGTTTGTTAGAAACTTGTCGCAAAGGAATTGTGCCCAGTTGAACTGTAACCCTTCTGTGCATTGCTCAACTAGCGCAATGACTGTGGTTGGTACCACCTTGCTCTTGCATTTCATCATCACCTTTCCTACCAGCAACTGGGTAGCTACATGGACCCCTTCTTCCTGAATGCTAGTAATAACATACTCCCTCTGCTTCTTTTTCATAGCCTCTACAAGCATCAAGCCCCCACATGGGTTGGCAATTTCTGTGGGGTCCCTTCCCGAACAAGGAAGTCGAGAATCCTATGAATGAGCTCCGCTATGATGGGAATGGGCTCCTCCAGCCACAAGTACCCATCATTCACCAGGCAAAGTAGTTGTGTGATAAAAAATATCATAATTGGGGGCTAATGGAAATGGGGAATTGATAGGAGGTGGAGTATATCGACCTCCACCCCGTGCAATCCTTTTAGTGGCTATAGAGTTGTAATCGCCCCTTCTGTGCTTTGTTCCATCAACTCGCTAGTTTCTAAATGTGGGAATTTCTTAGCATCAACGAGGTCCCAGCCCTCAAACTTTATAGTGGGCATGCGGCCTATAGCCATAGCTTCAAATAGAAACCCTTCGCGGAGGAACGGGGTGTTGAGTGTGCTTGTCACAACATCCAAATCTTTAGGGACCTTTACCCTCCCTTTCCATGGCGACACATACTTGGGTAGCTTAGCTGTGGTGTGCACTGGCTAGATGTTTTCTTCTATCTCTTCTTCTAGTTCTATTTCTTTGACAAAATTTGGAGGTTCCTCTTCCTCGTTGTCGCTCTCAATATCAACCATTTTACCCTTCTCCTCCATCAATTGTTTTCCAAACTGAGGATTTCGTGGAGACATATGGATTGGTGCAGTTGCCTGTGGGTCCTTTTTAGGACTCGACATCCGAGATGATTTAGGGATTTCTGGTGGATCTCCAGCCGGTAGTGTAGAATTTTGGGCAGCTCCCATGGTTGTTGTCATTATTCTGATTAGGGACTCCTGTGTATCTTTTGGTAATGCTTCAAACCAAGGACTTGCTTTTATGGTCTCCAAATTCATTAGTTTCCTACTTGTTTGATAACGCCACAATTTAAACAAGCCAAGGGTTGTTTGGTGACAACCCACCTGTGCTTCATAGGTCTTTTTGAATTTAAAGTCAACCATTCCCCCCGTTCATGGCTCATTAATGCGATTTTGGCGGTAGATCCGTTCAACCCTAGTTTCGACCCTGAGCCTTAATTTCCTGCCATCCGCTCCTCAGTGTCTTAAATGAGACATCTTGTCATGAACAGTATCTGCAATGGTCACTTCCCATCCTACCCACGTGGCAGAACAGGCCCTTGTATGCAAACACATTTTGTGCTTCATACTGATTTTGCGTTAAGTTTGGGCCATGCAATTCCCTTATAGACTCATTTATAGTCCCGCAAACTCTTCCAACTACTTGGAGCGCTGAGAGTAGGCTTCCTACAAATAGCAAGGAGGTCGCACTCTTGTTGGGAGGTTTCAATTTTCTTGCTAGCCCGGGTTGCGGGTAGCCTTCGAGTATCTTCACATCATGCTCTTCTTCGCGTGGTATGTTCCCCCATTTAGCAAAGTGTGGTCATAGCCATGATAGCAGGGTCGCAGCTCGTTCAAGTGTAGTAGTAGGGTTGGTCAGGCCTGGTCTCCTTATGCTTAGATTCACATAGTTCGCTTGTGCAACTCTGGTTTTTAGTTTGTTGATTTCCTTGTCTAATATCATGCTTGTACTCCTCAATCGTGCCCATTCTTCAACAAGTATGCAAAGTTTTAAGCTTCCATGCCGAATAGTTTCCTGTAACTGCCGAATTCTTTTACCCAGGTCCTCACATCTTGTCCAAACTACGGGGACTATGTTCTTGGGAGTTCTTTTCATCCTCCTAATTTCATCTTGTCTTATCAATGATAGGGCCACCTTCACACTCCTCTTTTCGCTTATGGTCTTATAGGTCCATCGAGCCATTGGTATGCACAGATTCCAATGGGTTCATTTTATCAGGTGAATTACAGATGGAATGCGTCGCCTGCCCTACTGCCACATCAAGGTATGATGCTTGGTCCATAGTTGGGGAGGTGGTTGCACAACATACGTCTGCATCCCTCGCCATTGGTGAATTCTCAAACCACTTCATCCTTGCTGCCCAGATTGCGTTCGATGCTGGAGACCTCCAATCCGTAAAAGCAACCACCTTCCACATTCGTGCCTATTCCACCTTATCTTCTGTGGTCTACTCCACCCTTATGCCATTGTCGCGTGCAATGATCCTTTTGGCGTACCATGTCACTTCTGTTCTAGTTGTGATTTATCATAGTGGTCTATGGGTTCCTCCATGTTTGTTGTGCCCTTAGCTATTGGCAATTCCCTTGCTTCAGCCATCATGTGTTACAGTGATCTAACCATCATATTACAATTTAGTGTTGTTACTTCATGCAATCGGTTCTGCCAACACTCTATTTCTTCATCTGAATCCGACGTGCAGGAACTATCATGCTCCCATGAGATTCTTCTGACCACCATGGGATTCACCTAATCTTGATCATACACTGTTATCTGGTAAATGCAATCTAGTTCATCATCATTGTGCTCGTCGCACACATGTTCAGTGTAGCACGCTCCTTCGGCTGGATCCAGTAGAATTATTACACTGAGAGAATTTTTCTCGAATATCATTTTCCATATTTTTAAGTTGATGACCCCATTCATGTCAATGGCCCAGTCTATTCCTAGCAATGTGGGGTACAGATTACTGTCATCAATAATTTCTATTACCTCAAAGTTCGCTTGCGTACTTATGCATTCCACATCCACTATCACCCCTCGCAACCTTCCCATTGGTAAGATCTTTTGTTGGTTGGTCATCCTTAATTGAATAGGAGACCATTGCAGTGTGGGCCTGCCCATGTGTTCCCAAGTCTATTTTGGTAATACATTCACATCTAACCCCAAATCTAGGATGACCTGATCCATCTTATACTCACCGATTTGCGTCGTCAATTGCATTTCCTGCCCGGTGCACAAAGCATGATTGCAAGTTTCTAGAGCACGTGTGGCTCTCCTGACCCTGCGCACCTAGTGATCAACTCTTGTAATCCCTTAACTGCCTTACTGTCATGTAGAAGCTTCATAGATGTCTCTCAAAAGGTAGTAAGCATATAAGGATCCATTCCCGTCTCAAGTTGATCCTTACTACCTGAAGTAGAGGCTTCCATGGAGCTCTTCTTAGCTTCCTTAAACATTTCCTTCACGCATTCCAACTCAGACTCAGGTTCCTTTGTAGGAGCCTCGTGAACCCACGAATCTTCTCCCAGTTGTTTCCTCTTATCTTCCCCTGTAGTTGTGCTTCTTCTGAGTACCATGTTTACGCTGGGGTCTTCTTCGCGTGGCTCAAACCTCATCATTTGGATATTTTGAGTTGGAGTAGGCTACAGTACCCCTTTCTCATGCATTTGTGCGATCAACGTTGGATAATCTACCATTCAATGATCAAATTGCTCACAGTACGGACAAGATATTCTTGTCAGGTTGGTACAATCAAGAGTGTAGTGCCCCAGTCCTCTGCAATTATAAAAGATCAGCTGTTTGCACCCTTGTCTAGGTCCCATTCCTCCTCGCTCTCATCCGCGTCCTTGGAATCCACCGTGTGCCATCACTACAGCTGGATCGAAACCTTACATTTCAGTCTGCACTCGATAGGCTGAGGTCCTATCCATCATTAGCTCATAGCTTCGACACGATCGCTCATCGTGACCCATTGATCTACAGAAGTTACAGTATAGTTGTTGCAGAGTCTAGGTATACTTCTGCAAATAGGTGACAATTGTTCGTCGTGTGCTTTCCTCCCACCTAACAGATCATGCACCAGAGCACGGGCGCTGCACTTGGTCCTGCCTGCACCTCAGGTCTCAACAACATTGGCCCTCCCCCTACCAAAAAGTTCACAAATATCGGACAATGATCCTCGTTGTGGCCCTGGCTTCTACATTTTATGTACCACATTTCTTCTCATGTTTCTAGCCGGGGCACCCTATCTTGCCTCAAGCTCTACATCTCCAAGCATAGGTTTGGCAGTTGCGCTTGGATTTGTTGAACTCCCAACCCTGGATTTTGTATTGGAGTTTCATGCATCCTCATCGCTATCTCTAATGCTTCAGCCTGGGTTGAGATCTTCTACTGTGACAGCGTCGTCCTCAGATGTGGTGTCAAAGATGCCACAAGCCATGCACGGTGCTGCCCATCGATCAACATCATTCTAGCCTTGCGATCATGCTTTTTAGTCTCAGATCCAGATCCCAGGGGTTTTCATCTAGAAGCATCATGATCTCCTTGAATCCGATGATCGGCCACGTCTTTGATTTTGGCCAGCTAAATTCTTTGTTTAATGCAATCTAGATTTTTGCTATTCCAGCATTCGGATGATCATTCGAGTGCTTGATATACCAAGTCAGTGCGCGATCCTGCAGTGCACTTACCAAGGTGGCCTTCTTAATGTTATCATACGTAACTTCGTGTGCTTCCCACACTTCTCTTACTATGAACCAAAACTGATCTGGATATTCACTCCCTACTCCTCTGAATAAAGGCAACTTGATTGCACTCGCCATGCTAAATGGTGGGTTGGGTGGAGGTGGGGTGGTTGCAGATGGAGGCGACGAAGGTGAAGTGGGTGATGGCATAAGTGGAGGTGACAATGGTGGAATGTGTTTCCTTATCAAACTGACCACACTCCTGAGAGAAACCCAATCACGCTCTTCCTTGCCTGCTTGTAGAGGTGAATTTAAAGAACTATTTGCTAACCCTTCAATACACTTGTAGACCTTTCAGCTCCACGTTTTCCACTCATTAATGTATTCACATCACCCGCTTTTAACTCTTAATCCAGGTATTCAACGATTTGATTTACCTACCTCGCGGTCCCTTGAGAAAATCCTACTCAACTTCACTGTAGCTCATGATTATGTCTATTGTGAACTTAGTGATAAACCCTCCTATTATCTAATCCATCCAATGATCTACGACTCGCGTGATCTTATCTTGAACTGCCTCTAGCCTATGCACCAACTCTAGAGTCCACACTATCAGTTGATCAAGTTTGTACCTTCCCTGACATTCAGCTAGCCTCGCGATCCAACCATATAGTTCTAACGAGAAGGTCGTGAAGAAGATCTCGTGGATTTCCATAGATATGTAGTGATCTAGCCACCTCTTCTCAGATATTTGTGGGATTTTGTTTTCCTCTACCACGAACTCGTGTAGCTTCTGATCGAACCAATATTCAATCTCTTTCTTCATAGGGTTCAAGTGTCCTGACATTAGACATCCCTTAGGTAGACCTCGGTCCCAACAATGGAACCATTTGTTGGCTTATTAGGGCCTGACCCAGGTTCGGAAGTGTTTTGGCCAAACAAATCCTGCACTACCGGCCCTTTCGGCAACAATCCATGGAGCGTGGATTGAAGTCTCACCCAAGGTAGTACGGGAGGGTACTGGAACCAAGTTTCCTCACCCTAGGGATGTCTTAATGAGGGACAGAAGGGTCTTGAACCAATCTACGTGCTCGCACTACTCTGCACAATTGTCTGGCCTTCACGTAGCTTGGTGACAAGGCACTTCTTAGATTCTTATTTTTAATGTGTTTATTATAGGTCTGATCTAATTCTTAAGGTCTTTAATAAAGAATTCAACAGTTATAACCAGTGTGAAAAACCATAAATCTTACATATATGTATAAACTCAGAATATAAGCATAAAGATATAGATCTGCGACCAAATGCATAATAATTCAGAAACACTTATCTTTATTAATCTTCTATTTAGTACAATCCGTTCCACCCTGCGCACTCAGCTATAGGGGTCTGCGCACACAGTTGGGCACTCTACTATGCCTCTGCGCACACAGCTGCAGAGCCTACTCTAACTACTACCAAACCCAACTCAAACTTACAGAATCAGAGTGAATATTTCCTTTATTAACCCATACACTTTAGATCTAATCCGGAGTTACCAAAAACTGCCTTTTACCCATAGAGCCTTGCTCTATTTATACATTCGCATGGTCCACAGACCATGGTCAGGCTGACTCACTTTCTATTATCCTACATTATTTTCGGGCGGACAACCCTTTGACTTGAATTTTTACAAGTCACGCTTCACGCACTTCGCGGAGCCTTTACTATACTATTACCCAAAATTGTGGGCTTTAATGTTAGGTCCCTATAATACTAGTGATGCCCCATTAATATTGTAGCTATATCCCTTATTAATACTATTGTGCCCCTATTGTCCCCATATTATTATTACTGTGCCCCATAGAATCCCTCTATTGTTATTTTTGTGCCTTTATATTATTATTGTTAGGTCAGATTGGTTATATTGTGACCCCATAGACTCCTATATATAGAAAGGAGATTTTGTCATTTGAATCATCCAAGAATTGTTCATTTTTGTAATGTAAAGGAGGTTGTCCCCTCAAAGATATTGAATTCTAAGGTGTTCAACTATCTTTTCTATCTTTTTGTGAGCTAGTTTCATAACATTTGGTATCAGAGCTTTGGATTCTAGGGTGTCGTTACTCCAAATAGGTCATTGTGGCATTTTCGCTATAACTTTTTTTTCTGTAATGTTTCAGAAGAAAATCAAAAAACCCATTTGAGATCAAATCGTTCTGAACCTCGGGTCTGAATTTCGGAACTTTTCGCACTATATTTGCAGAGATGTGGTCTGCGGAATTTGGCCTTCTTGCAGACTCCTGAATTACATTCCAAACAGGTGACACTGGGAAACTTGTCATAACTTTTGTTTCGAGCATCAGATTAAAATTTTGTGAGAAGTTATAGAAATAGGACAAACTGTAGTTTCTTATGTATATCATTTAGATAATAAGGTCAAAACAGTGACACGTGGCACTTCATACAAGTTTGCTCTTATGGAAAGGTCTATAATCGGCTCATCTTGGGAGATTGTGCACAACTCTGCCTTGGAGAATCTAAATTCAATCAAATTGGTGGCATTGGAAAGAGGACATAGAGTGCTACTGTAGATCACAATTTCAGAACTGGATGATCCAAAATTACGGAGATACATCAGATTCAATATTAAGCTCCTACAAAGTGAAAAAAGGTGTGTAGTTTTTTTTTTTAATTTTTGCATAAGCTTGGTTTGAAAAATTAGTTTAAAGCAATTCAAAGGGCATAGTAAAGCATTATTATCGATATTTGATGCCCTGAGGAAAGAAAATGCAAACACCTAGTAAGCAACCTGAAAGCTGCAGCATGAATCATGAAGAAGAGGAAGAAATGCAACATGATATATCAAAATTACGAGACCAAGTGCAACAAGTGTCACTTGCACAAAAAGTGATAGAATCTAAGATGGATGGTTTAAAGAAAGATGTAGGAGTTAATGTGGATGGTTTAAAGAAAGGCGTAGAAGCTAAGATGGATTGTTTAAACAAAGGTTTAGAAGCTAAGATGGATGGCATGAAAGTTAAGATGAATGGCATGGACATTAAGATGAATGGCATGGACGCTAAAATGGATGGCATGGATGATAAGATGGAAGAATTGAAGATAAATTTGAATAAGTTGCTACAAGAAATGGTTAGTAATGGTGAAAAGGTACTAAAGGAAATTCATGATGAGAACAAACGAAATGTTAATCATGATTCCATAGACACTAATGTTGGATCGAAGACCACCATATTCCAAAAATCGATATGAGGAAGTTTGATGGCAAGGATCCCGCAACATGGATATTACAGATGGAGCAATTTTTCGATCTCAATAATGTGCAAAACACACAAATGGTACGTATGGCAACTTTATATTTGGAACCAAATCAGTTTGTATCGTATCAATGGCTTTGCTCTCGTAAACAATTTATCACTTGGGCAATTTTTACCGAAGAATTGATAGCACATTATGAGGATACAAAAAGCAACACTTTTTTTAGCCAATTGATAAGTCTCAAACAAAAAGGTCCAATAATGGAGCACATTGAGGAGTTCCAAAATTGAACATAAGGGTAAAAGATATTCCAGAGGAGCATAGGATTGATGTGTTCATAGGGTCTTTAAAGGATAATATCCAACATGATGTTCGCCTTTGGGAACCTGATCCATTAGAGAAGACATTCAGGTTAGCAAGAAAAATGGAAAGCAAAATTATGGCAACCAGGAGGCATACCACTCACAACTATAAAGACGGAAGTGTTGTTGCCCCTAGTCTTCCACAACCTATAAGGTTGACACCACAACAATTGGAAGAAAAAAAGAGAAAAAGGGCTTTGTTACAGTTGTGATAGCAAATACACTAAAGGTCACAAGTGTGCTGAGAAGAAATTATTCTACATAGATTGTGAAGAGGAAGAAGAAAAGGAGCAAGAAAGGTCAAAAGAAGAAAATATACTCCAGGAACAAAGCCTAGATGAAGAAGAAATAAATCCGACCATATCTTGTAATGCATTGGCAGGAATTACCAC
>APFE031010371.1:121788-136796 GCA_000404065.3 Pinus taeda
TAAAGAGGACATCCCTCCAAAGCAAAAGGAATCAAAGATAGCTCCAGCCACAACAGAGCCAGCCACAACAGAACCAGCCACTACAGCGCCACCAACTGAGCAGGCCGAGAGCCTGGATATGCAAAAACTAAGACAAGAACTCCAGGTGCTAGAGGCTCAAATGACAGAGCTAAATAAGGCCAAGGAAAGCTTAGCAAAGATAGAAGAGAAATATGATAAGTCTAAGCAAAATGTGGCTGAGAGGGACAGGGAAGTAAAAGCCCTAAGAAAGAACTGTACACAGCAAGAAACGCCCTTGGCAACATGGCAGACCTTGCCCCCAGGATGATTGAAGTCCTAAATTACAGAACTGGTTCTCAGCTAATAAAAATGGGAATTGCTAATAGAACTGAAACCATTTCCCTAATCAAAAGAACCACTACAATGAAGAACCTAATTCAGACACTGGACAGGAAAATCCATGATATACAGGCAGATATAAATAAGTTCCAGAATAGGTTCACAGCCCTGCAGGACAAAGGGCTTCCCAACTTGGAAGAATTAGGGAAGCTTCTCTCTCATGAGAAATACATCAAGAGGGTGAGCACTTGTGCAACAATTCAAATTGCTGATGCACCTGGATCATCTTCAGCAGGCCCATTAACAGGACAGGCTCTTTTTGAAAAGTTAGATAATTTATTTTTTATTAAAAATGAAGTAGCACATCTATTTGATGAGCCTCCTCATTTCTATAAGTACACAGAAGCTGATGAGACCTTAGGGTCAATTTTGAGGCATCATCTTCCCCCTCAAGACACATGGCAAGACTTAATAAAGCTACTTTTGAATCAAAGCTGAAGAATTAAATCTTTTTCAGCAATACAGTCCATATTGCATCTACAGGTGGACAAAGTTATGACAACAAGCATAAAGACGCTGAGCCAACTCAGCACAGGTACTCGGCATCAATAGCAACATCAGCAGGTACAGGTGGCAGGGCCAAGAAGATACAAAAGATCAAAGTAACAGAGCACTTCATTTCATATTTATGATAAAGCCGCGCAGTTAACTCCGCAGTACCCAAAGGTCAAAAATCTATCCTGACAGGAGTTAAAGGCCTTTAAAGGGCATTTATGTTTTCAATTACTTCTCATCTACTCTCCTGTACAATTGTAAAAGATATTTTCCTCTCAGATGACTCCATTCCTGAGATATTTTTGCATGTAACCTCTATATATTCCCCCTCGCGTTTGTTTAGAGGGGTTGGACTCCGGATGTAAGAAATCTCTCGATATCTTCTCTGTTATTCTGATATTGTAAACTCTCAGATACTTAATACAAAAGACAGTGGGATTTCTTCAAAGATGTTTGTCTCTTGATCTCCTGATGGTGTGTGGCTCAAAGTTGCAGGATTCCTGTGTATCTCATGGCTCAATAAGTTTTCCTTATGGCTCTTTATTTCACCTGTGATCATTGTTATTTCATATGTTTTCCATGTTTTCCTGTACACTTGAAAATCTAGATAGTAAGGAGAAAGAATAGTCTCAGGATTTGGTCATTGGCTACCCTGAACTCAATCTAAACTGTCTTATATGTTTTCTTCTAATACAGTATTTAAAGAGTAATTCTTCACTGCTACCTTTAATACTGCATCATCACAGTTTGTTGTTGTTTTAGGAATTCAGGTAATTGCTCCTAGAAAACAAACCCCTTGTTACAATATTCAGCTTAAGTAAAGAAATCTTAATTGCTCTTTGATGGTTGTTTTCATCTCACTCACACAATCTACATTTTGTTCCATAGAATACACACAGGCCCTGTAGCTACACCTCACCGAAATCAAGACCTCAAGGGAAAACACTCCAAGACCCCATTTCCCAATGGATTAACCTCACCTGCAGATATACTTTAAGGAGATCAGAAGCATCCTCCCAACCAAACACAAAAACAACCAAAATATTCACTCCATAACTAGCCTAAAACCTTCACTGAAAGCAGTGACAAAACCTTATAGAGAGAGCCCTCTCCGACTGCAGCTAGGCTAGAGGCTGTAGCCCAAAGATTGGTTAGTGGTTACCCCGGCCGTATTCTCTTAGGAGTCAAAGAGAACAACCTGGGTGTTAACAGAAAGTACACTAAAGGTCATAAGTGTGCTGAGAAGAATTATTCTACATAGATTGTGAATAGGAAGAACAAAAGGAGCAAGAAAGGTCAAACGAAGAGGATATACTCCAGGAACAAAGCCTAGATAAAGAAGAAACGAATCTGACCATATCTTGTAATCACTGGAATTACCGCTCCTCAAACCATCAAGATAGAATGACAAATCAAGAAGAAAATGTTAATAGTGTTGATTGATTCAGGAAGTACCCACAATTTTATTCATTGTAAGATAGAAAAAGAATTGAATTGCTTCCCATATCCAACACCAGAGTTTCAAGTGATGGTTTTGCAAATTGGAGAACGTATAAATTGCTCTGGAAAGTGCCATAAATATCAAGCTATCCATGGAGAAATAGTATTGAATAATCCCCAATGCTTCCATTTCCAATGGGAGGTGTTGAGTTGTACTAAGTAGTCCAATGGCTACAATCCTTGGGTACAATAGCTTTTAACTTTCAAGAACATTTCATGAAATTTTATGCGGAAGGAAAGGAAGTTGAATTAAGGGGTATTGTAGGGAAACGGGGAAAGATAATAAGCTCTAACGGTCTGACAAAGCTTCTAAAAAAGGAACAACGAGGTGTAATTTCACGATTATGTTCACTAGATGTTTCCACATCGAAATCATCTATTTCTACAGATCTCCAAAAAGTCTTGGACAATCATTCCAAGGTATTTGAGAGTCCCAAAAGTCTCCCACCTATTCATGATCATGATCATGATATTCATTTGATTCCAGGAAGTGTTCCTCCAAACATCAGGTCGTACAGATATACCTATCCCCAAAAGAGTGAAATTGAACATATGGTTGCAGAAATGCTTGAGGCTGGTATAATTCAACCTAGCGAAAGTTATTTCTCTTCTCCAGTACTATTGGTGCACGAGAAGGATGGATCATGGCGGATGTGTCTAGATTATAGGGAGCTCAACAAGCTCACTATTAAAGATAAGTTTCCCATTCCTATCATTGATGAATTATTGGATGAATTTCATGGATCAATTTACTTCACCAAGTTGGATCTTCGTTCAGGATATCATCAAATCAAAATGAAGATTGAAGACATTCTGAAAACAACATTTAGAACTCATGAGGGTCATTATGAATTTTTGGTCATGCTTTTGGCCTTACCAATGCACCTTCAACATTTCAAGGTTTGATGAATTCAATTTGCAAACCATTCCTTAGAAAATTTGTGTTAGTATTTTTTGATGATATACTAATCTACAGCAAGTCTTGGAAGGATCATGTTGAACATGTTGACAGGGTGCTACAACTATTGGAGGAGAAATAATTATATGAAAAAAGATCCAAATGTTCTTTGGAGTACAAGAGGTGGAATATCTCGGTCATATTTTATCTCATGAAGGAGTTAAGGTAGACCCTAGCAAAATTAAAGCTATTAAGGAATGGAAAATCCCCACATCCATAAAGCATTTGCAAGGATTTCTTGGGTTGACAGGGTATTATCGCAAGTTTGTTAAGAATTATGGGAAAATAGCAGCACCTCTAACAACATTGTTGAAGAAAGATGCATTTTCATGGAGTCCAGAAGAAACAAAGGCCTTCAAATATCTTAAAGAGGCAATGTGCCAAGCACCGGTCTTAGCTACACCAGACTTCACAAAAACCTTTGTTGTGGAATGTGATGCTTCCAGAAATGGAATTGGTACTGTTTTAATGCAAGATGAAAGACCCGTTGCCTTCGAAAGTTGTCCAATCAAGGGAAGGTATTTACAAAAAGATATTTATGAGAAGGAAATGTTGGCAATACTACAAGCACTTCAGAAATGGCGACCCTACCTAATGGGAAGACACTTCAAGGTAAAAACATATCATGATAGCCTTAAATATGTTTTAGAACAAATATTATCCTCTAAAGAAAAACAAAAATAGGTCACAAAGATGTTGGGTTATGACTTTGAAATCATATACAAAAAAGGGAAGCAAAAGGTTGTGGCAGATGCACTCTCAAGAAAGGATGAGGATGTGGAAGCATTGTTGTGTGCCATTTCTATTATCCAACTAGATTGGATAAACAAAGCAAGGGAGGAATGGAAGAATGATGAAGAAGTGCGGGAACTTATTTGAAAGTTACAACAAGATTCCAGTACATTTGATACATTTATCTGTGTTAAACACACACATGGCAGAAAGAGTATGAAATATAAAACATGAGAGTACAATTTTTATTAGCAAATGATTTACATTTATAGTACAATATGTGAGCATTGGGTTTCACATCCCAAGGTCTCTTGGACTCCTTTTGTCCATTCGGCTTCCACACTAACCCATTGAGGATTAGGTGTCCAACATTCCCCCCCTTAATCCAAAGGGTTATGCATGAATCCAAGAGGAGAGCTGTAATACAAAATGTGCAAAAAATGCATGGCAGCACTAGGCTAAATGTGCTCTCTGAAATGTTGGTATAAAGGGCGGTGGTTTAAGGATGACCACCAACACTGGAACACTTAGTGCAGTTCCTGGGACTCTTCCAAAACTGGCAAGAAGCTGAAGTCTTCTACTAGGGGAAGTGCTCTTATTGTTTTGAAGAGAGAAACCTTCAACCATGAAAGGGAGGTCTCACCTCGCATAAAAGGGAGAACTTCAACCTGTGATGGTTTAAGGATGACCAACAACTTTGGAATGCTTAATGCAATTCCTAGAACTCTTCCAAAACTGGCAAGAATCTGGTGTCTTTTGCTAGAGGAAGTGTTCTCAATTTTGTTCCTGGAATTCTTCCAAAGCTAGCAAGAAGTTGAAGTCTTCTACTAGAGGAAGTGTCCCAGATTGCCAACTGAAGGCATGTTCATGGGCATCTTTGTCTCTAGCTACAAATCTGAAACTATTGTGACAGGTTGTGGCTCAGGCTCGCTTGATGTGACTTTGAAGCTTGTAGATGACCATCATTTCCCCCCCTCTCAGATACAAGGTGAGATGATGGAATTAAAAGATTGTTCAATACTCTGGAACAAGTTCTGGCATGAGCTTGGGATATCTTCTTGGCTGTTGATGCCCATTGCCAGGAAGTGATCCATCCAATATGAATCTTTGTTCTTGCAGGACATTTATTTCTGAAGCATCTGTGTGAAGAATGACTGGTTTTATGACAGTGCTTACATGGATGAAGATCAAAATAGTGATCTTTCAAATGGCCAACTCGGTCACAGTGTTGGCATTTCACAATCTGTTGTTGTTGTTGTTGTGGAAGAGGGGCAAAATCTGGAACAATTGGAGGTGAACTGTCATGAGGAGCAGGTGAACTGTCATGAATGAATCCAACACTCTGAAACTGAATGGGGTTTGAGTAGTCTGGAATATGAAAGGACAAGTCCTTGTCATATCCAAGACCAGTTTTGTGCTTATTGTGGACAAGCTCTTCCCAAGGTCTGATTATGGGCCTGGGAAGTGCAGACTGAGTTTCTGCATCTGCATGGACAACTGCTGCTTTATGGGGTACAAAATCTGAATGAACTGTAACATTATTGACTTGCTGTTTATGGGAGTATATTTCATTGTTCTGAACAGAAACAGGTTCAGAATGATGATTCCTCTGTTTTAATTCTTCTTGCTGTAGCTGAGTTTCAAGCTGCAAAAAATCAATTTTCTCTTGTGCATTTTGTAGACAGACCTAATTTTTTGTGAGAGAAACTTTGTTGAATTTTAATGTATCATGGTTAGAGGAATGTATAAGAGTTTTTAAGAACTCTAATATTTCAGTAATTCGAGCCATATTTTCCATTGTCAAAATTACACCTTTTTACAAAAACTAATCACAACTATGACCCAATGAGTAAAAGTAATACCCACTCACATTACAAAGACACAGAAAAATCCTTTGTAAATGTGCAGCAAATGAATCAAGGAATCAATGCATATATATGTAGACAGAGACTATAATGAGTTTGAATACCACAACTGGGGCAACAACAACTGCAAACTTGCTTGGATCCTTCAAGTACTCCTTCACTTTCAAATCAGAAATGATGACTATCAAAACTTCAATAACTATAACACCATGTCATGGCCAGGACTTGAATACTCATATGCTTTGACTGGGGTACAGATTAATATTATCTGATCTTGCCACTTTCTAGCAATGAATAGAAGCAATGAGAGTAAATTCCAACAAGGACTTTCAGACCCAGAATGTTGCTCCAACACTTACTCGGGTCATAGGCATGGGAATGAATCTCTAGCACGTTGAAACAACAGTGATAGACCTCCTTACATGTCCAAATACTTAGCAAACTATACTTACCATGACCTTTTAAGAGCCTTCCAACTATGCACAGTTTCAGGAAAACCTCCAGGAGATTTGAAAATATTCGACCCTTCTTCAGATGTATATGCAGCCAATTATTAAGGAGATTTGACTCTTTGACAGTGATAAAATCTGCCCATAAAGGACAAATCGAACACAAACTGATAGAACTTGATTTGAAGATGCTTTGAAACCAACTTTTCCTCTTTGGATAAGCTACAACCAACTCAAGTTCTTGAGATAGGCTCCTCTTTGTCTAGACAACTGTAAATATATTTATTGAGTTTTACTCCAAATTGAGATGCACAGTGAGATTATAATGCCTCCAGAAGCTTCTCAATCAACAATATGATATATTCAATGATTTCACCATTAAATTAAATCACCGTTGAGCACATTACATCAGTCACTAGGAGTAATTTACTCACTGGAAACAACACAGAAGATACTAGCCATTTTTTTTTAATGCTCACCATAAAACATGTATCGGCCTTGAAAATTAATTAACTCAGGTGTATACAATATATGCCACATATATAAAAATAAACAATATCCTTCAGAGGAACATAGCTCATATGGGCGCACATATTTCAGAGAATGGAATCTTAGGCCCTTTCACCACAAATCCTTCTTGCCAATTGTATATCCTTGGGCATAATAGTAATCATCTTAGCATGAATAGCACACAAGTTAGTATCTTCAAATAGATCCACAAGGTAAGCCTCAGTGGCCTCCTGCAAAGCTAAAATGGCATGACTGGAAACACAGATTTGTCTTGAAATCCTGCACAATTTCTCGAACCAATCTCTAGAAAAGCAACTTTCAGATAAGAAGCTTAGTACTTTTCTGGTATTTTCAAATTTCATGAAGAGAAATAGTACTGGGATGATATTTGTGTGGCTTCTTCACACCACTGGTGGTGAGGGTAGAGTTTCCAAGTAGCCTTAAACACATAGCTTCAAGATTTTGTGAATCAATTTCTGGAGCAGAGAAAGACTAGCTCTTCATGAAACATTCCCTGGCACATTACTTGATGTCTATCAGAATAGTATAATGCACATTGACATCATTTGAAGGGTCACTGCCTCCGTTCACTTACAAAATATTGCAGGTGGCTACTATACAAAATTAAAAAAAAAGGTCCAAACCTGACGAAATTGAAAACGACAAAGTAGCTCTAGAATGCATTTCCAGTTTTATGGAGTGCAGTCGTCTTGAGTCGGCATTGCCCATGTATTCCAGCAGACATGAATCTATTTAGCGAGTCCACATGCACCAGGTAACAATACTGATTGGAGAGATATACCATCTCTCATAATATGGAGGTTCGAGGTTTGAAACTGATTCCTAACAATGTAAAACACCCGCATAGAAAAATGAATGAATTCAGATTCAATAAATCAAGCCCTCTCTCATCTGATTCGGTGGGCGAGCTGAATATCTTTGGGCATAATGATGATGTGCTTGGCGTGAATGGTGCAGAGATTTGAGTCCTCGAAGTGGGAGACGAGATAGGTTCTGGAAAGAGTACTCAGTTGGTACAGTATCTTGCAGATACAGAGTTTGCCAACAAAGGTTCCTTGGTATGCACACAACCCAGGAAATTTTCCGCAATGTCTCTACAACAAAGAGTTGTGGGAGAATGCATATTCAAGTATTATACCCATTATTCAGCTCCGCTATTTTGATACTCACAAGCTCTGAAGCATATTCAAGTATTATACCCTTGGCTCTTCTGTGCTTTCTCTTGAACCCATCATTCAGAAACTTCATCAGTTTTGATATAAATGGCGGAATAACAAGACAGTAAGTGCACGACTTGATGGCTTCATCAAAGGCTCTGGCAAAAGGAACCTCTGGAAGATCTAATAGCAGGAATCCGGTGTCTTTTCCAGCTATGGCTAAACATATGATATCAAAATTGAAGCAGAGAAAAATGTCTTGTATATCCAACGAATATTTCTTCTTGCGCAATTATTCTAGGATTGGAATCAGTCTTTCCAGGAATAGAGACAGTTATGACACGTAGGAAGGCCATGGGAAGGCAAAGTTCTCAGGAGTGTCAGGTATGCATGGAACATTAAAGGTAATGAAGACCAAGTGATCAACTCTTGTAATCCCTTAACTGCCTTACTGTCATGTAGAAGCTTCATAGATGTCTCTCAAAAGGTAGTAAGCATATAAGGATCCATTCCCGTCTCAAGTTGATCCTTACTACCTAAAGTAGAGGCTTCCATGGAGCTCTTCTTAGCTTCCTTAAACATTTCCTTCACGCATTCCAACTCAGACTCAGGTTCCTTTGTAGGAGCCTCGTGAACCCACGAATCTTCTCCCAGTTGTTTCCTCTTATCTTCCCCTGTAGTTGTGCTTCTTCTGAGTACCATGTTTACGCTGGGGTCTTCTTCGCGTGGCTCAAACCTCATCATTTGGATATTTTGAGTTGGAGTAGGCTACAGTACCCCTTTCTCATGCATTTTTGCGATCAACGTTGGATAATCTACCATTTAATGATCAAATTGCTCACAGTACGGACAAGAAATTCTTGTCAGGTTAGTACAATCAAGAGTGTAGTGCCCCGGTCCTCTGCAATTATAAAAGATCAGCTGTTTGCACCCTTGTCTAGGTCCCATTCCTCCTCGCTCTCATCCGCGTCCTTGGAATCCACCGTGTGCCATCGCTACAACTGGATCAAAACCTTACATTTTAGTCTGCACTCGATAGGCTGGGGTCCTATCCATCATTAGCTCATAGCTTCGACACGATTGCTCATCGTGACCCGTTGATCTACAAAAGTTACAGTATAGTTGCTGTAGAGTCTAGGTATACTTCTGCAAATAGGTGAAAATTGTTCATCGTGTGCTTTCCTCCCACCCAACAGATCATGCACCAGAGCATGGGCGCTGCACTTGGTCCTGCTTGCACCTCAGGTCTCAACAACATTGGCCCTCCCCCTACCAAAAAGTTCACAAATATCGGACAATGATCCTCGTCGTGGCCCTGGCTTCTACATTTTATCTACCACATTTCTTCTCTTGTTTCTAGCCAGGGAACCCTATATTTCCTCAAGCTGTACATCTCCAAGCATAGGTTTGGTAGTTGCACTTGGATTTGTTGAACTCCCAACCCTGGATTTTGTATTGGAGTTTCGTGCAACCTCATCGCTATCTCTAATGCTTCAGCCTGGGTTTAGATCTTCTACTGTGACAGCGTTGTCCTCAAATGTGGTGTCAAAGATGCCACAAGCCATGCACGGTGCTGCCCATCGATCAACATCATTCTAGCCTTGCGATCATGCTTTTTAGTCTCAGATCCAGATCCCAGGGGTTTTCATCTAGAAGCATCATGATCTCCTTGAATCTGATGATCGGCCACGTCTCTGATTTTGGCCAGCTAAATTCTTTGCTTAATGCAATCTAGATTTTTGCTATTCCAGCATTCGGATGATCATTCGAGTGCTTGATATACCAAGTCAGTGCGCGATCCTGCAGTGCACTTACCAAGGTGGCCTTCTTAATGTTATCATACGTAACTTCGTGTGCTTCCCACACTTCTCTTACTATGAACCAAAACTGATCTGGATCTTCACTCCCTACTCCTCTGAATAAAGGCAACTTGATTTCACTCGCCATGCTAAATGGTGGGTTGGGTGGAGGTGGGGTGGTTGCAGATGGAGGCGACGAAGGTGAAGTGGGTGATGGCATAAGTGGAGGTGACAATGGTGGAATGTGTTGCCTTATCAAACTGACCACACTCCTGAGAGAAACCCAATCACGCTCTTCCTTGCCTGCTTGTAGAGGTGAATTTAAAGAATTATTTGCTAACCCTTGAATACCCTTTGTAGACCTTTCAGCTCCATGTTTTCCACTCATTAATGTATTCACATCACCCGCTTTTAACTCTTAATCCAGGTATTCAACGATTTGATGTACCTACCTCGCGGTCCCTTGAGAAAATCCTGCTCAACTTCACTGTAGCTCATGGTTATGTCTATTGTGAACTCAGTGATAAACCCTCCTATTATCTAATCCATCCAATGATCTACGACTTGCGTGATCTTATCTTCAACTGCCTCTAGCCTATCCACCAACTCTAGAGTCCACACTATCAGTTGATCAAGTTTGTACCTTCCCTGACTGTCAGCTAGCCTCGCGATCCAACCATATAGTTCTAACGAGAAGGTCGTGAAGAAGATCTCATGGATTTCCATAGATATGTAGTGATCCAGCCACCTCTTCTCAGATACCTGTGGGATTTTGTTTTCCTCTACCACGAACTCGTGTAGCTTCTGATCGAACCAATATTCAATCTCTTTCTTCATAGGGTTCCAGTTTCTTGACATTAGACATCCCTTAGGTAGACCCCGGTCCCAACAATGGAACCATTTGTTGGCTTATTAGGGCCTGACCCAGGTTCGGAAGTGTTTTGGCCAAACAAATCCTGCACTACCGGCCCTTTCGGCAACAATCCATGGAGCGTGGATTGAAGTCTCACCCAAGGTAGTACGGGAGGGTACTGGAACAAGGTTTCCTCACCCTAGGGATGTCTTAATGAGGGACAGAAGGGTCTTGAACCGATCTACGTGCTCGCACTACTCTACACAATTGTCTGGCCTTCGCGTAGCTTGGTGACAAGGCACTTCTTAGATTCTTATTTTTAATGTGTTTATTATAGGTCTGATCTAATTCTTAAGGTCTTTAATAAAGAATTCAACAGTTATAACCAGTGTGCAAAACCATAAATCTTACATATATGTATAAACTCAGAATATAAGCATAAAGATATAGATCTGCGACCAAATGCATAATAATTCAGAAACACTTATCTTTATTAATCTTCTATTTAGTACAATCCGTTCCACCCTGCGCACTCAGTGATAGGGGTTTGTGCACATAGTTGGGCACTCTACTATGCCTCTGCGCACACAGCTGCAGAGCCTACTCTAACTACTACCAAACCTAACTCAAACTTACAGAATCAGAGTGAATATTTCCTTTATTAACCCATACACTTTAGATCTAATCCGGAGTTACCAAAAACTGCCTTTTACCCTTAGAGCCTTGCTCTATTTATACATTCGCATGGTCCACAGACCATGGTCAGGCTGACTCACTTTCTATTATCCTACATTATCTTCGGGCGGACAACCCTTTGACTTGAATTTTTACAATTCACGCTTCGCGCACTTCGCGGAGCCTTTACTATACTATTACCCAAAATTGTGGGCTTTAATGTTAGGTCCCTATAATACTAGTGATGCCCCATTAATATTGTAGCTATATCCCTTATTAATACTATTGTGCCCCTATTGTCCCCATATTGTTATTACTGTGCCCCATAGAATCCCTCTATTGTTATTTTTGTGCCTTTATATTATTATTGTTAGGTCAGATTGGTTATATTGTGACCCCATAGACTCCTATATATAGAAAGGAGGTTTTGTCATTTGAATCATCCAAGAATTGTTCATTTGTGTAATGTAAAGGAGGTTTTCCCCTCAAAGATATTGAATTCTAAGGTGTTCAACTATCTTTTCTATCTTTTTGTGAGCTAGTTTCATAACATTTGGTATCAGAGCTTTGGATTCTAGGGTGTCGTTACTCCAAATAGGTCATTGTGGCATTTTCGCTATAACTTTTTTTCTGCAATGTTTCAGAAGAAAATAAAAAAACCCATTTGAGATGAAATCGTTCTGAACCGCGGGTCTGAATTTCAGAACTTTTCGCACTATATTTGCAGAGACGTGGTCTGCGGAATTTGGCCTTCTTGCAGACTCCTGAATTACATTGCAAACAGGTGACACTGGGAAACTTGTCATAACTTTTGTTTCGAGCATCAGATTAAAATTTTGTAAGAATTTATAGAAATAGGACAGACTGTAGTTTCTTATGTATATCATTTAGATAATAAGGTCAAAACAGTGACACGTGGCACTTCATACAAGTTTACTCTTATGGAAAGGTCTATAATCGGCTCATCTTGGGAGATTGTGCACAACTCTGCCTTGGAGGATCTAAATTCAATCAAATTGGTGGCATTGGAAAGAGGACATAGAGTGCTACTATAGATCACAATTTCAGAACTGGATGATCCGAAATTACAGAGATACATCAGATTCAATATTAAGCTCCTACAAAGTGAAAAAAGGTGTGTAGTTTTTTTTTTAATTTTTGCATAAGCTTGGTTTGAAAAATTAGTTTAAAGCAATTCAAAGGGCATAGTGAAGTATTATTATCGATATTTGATGCCCTGAGGAAAGAAAATGCAAACACCTAGTAAGCAACCTGAAAGCTGTAGCATGAATCATGAAGAAGAGGAAGAAATGCAACATGATATATCAAAATTACGAGACCAAGTGCAACAAGTGTCACTTGCACAAAAAGTGATAGAATCTAAGATGGATGGTTTAAAGAAAGATGTAGGAGTTAATGTGGATGGTTTAAAGAAAGGCGTAGAAGCTAAGATGGATTGTTTAAAGAAAGGTTTAGAAGCTAAGATGGATGGCATGAAAGTTAAGATGAATGGCATGGACATTAAGATGAATGGCATGGACGCTAAAATGGATGGCATGGATGATAAGATGGAAGAATTGAAGATAAATTTGAATAAGTTGCTACAAGAAATGGTCACTAATTGTGAAAGGGTAGTAAAGGGAACTCATGATAAGAACAACAGAAATGGTAATCAGGATTTCATAGACTCTAATGTTGGATCAAAGACCCACCATATTCCAAAAATCGATATGAGGAATTTTGATGGAAAGGATCCTGCAACATGGATATTACAGATGGAGCAATTTTTCGATCTCAATAATGTGCAAAACACACAAAAGGTACATATTGCAACTTTTATTTGGAACCAAATCAGTTTGTATGGTATCAATGGCTTTGCTCTCGTAAACAAATTATCACTTGGGCATTTTTACGGAAGAATTGATAGCACATTATGAGGATACAAAAAGCAACACTTTTTTTAGCCAATTGATAAGTCTTAAACAAAAGGGTTCAATAATGGAGCACATTGAGGAGTTCCAAAATTGAACATAAGGGTAAAAGATATTCCAGAGGAGCATAGGATTGATGTGTTCATAGGGTCTTTAAAGGATAATATCCAACATGATGTTCGCCTTTGGGAACCTGATCCATTAGAGAAGGCATTCAGGTTAGCAAGAAAAATGGAAAGCAAAATTATGGCAACCAAGAAGCATACCACTCACAACTATAGAGATGGAAGTGTTGTCCCTGGTCTTCCACAACCTATAAGGCTGACACCATAACAATTGGAAGAAAAAAGAGCAAAAGGGATTTGTTACAGTTGTGATAGAAAGTACACTAAAGGTCATAAGTGTGCTGAGAAGAATTATTCTACATAGATTGTGAATAGGAAGAACAAAAGGAGCAAGAAAGGTCAAAAGAAGAGGATATACTCCAGGAACAAAGCCTAGATAAAGAAGAAATGAATCTGACCATATCTTGTAATCACTGGAATTACCGCTCCTCAAACCATCAAGATAGAAGGACAAATCAAGAAGAAAATGTTAATAGTGTTGATTGATTCAGGAAGTACCCACAATTTTATTCATTGTAAGATAGAAAAAGAATTGAATTGCTTCCCATATCCAACACCAGAGTTTCAAGTGATGGTTGCAAATGGAGGAACGATAAATTGCTCTGGAAAGTGCCATAATATCAAGCTATCCATGGGAGAATATGTATTGACTAGCCCAATGCTTCCATTCCAATGGGAGGTGCTGATGTTGTACTAGGAGTCCAATGGCTACAATCCTTGGGTACAATAGCTTTTAATTTTCAAGAACTTTTCATCAAAATTTCTACGGAAGGAAAGGAAGTTGAATTAAGGGGTATTGCAGGGAAACCAGGAAAGATAATCAGCTCTAATGGTATGACAAAGCTTCTAAAAAAGGAGCAAAGAGGTGTAATTGCACAATTATGTTCGCTAGATGTTTCCACATCGGAATCATCTATTTATCCAGATCTCCAAAAAGTCCTGGACAATCATTCCAAGGTATTTGAGACTCCCAAAGGTCTCCCACCTATTCATGATCATGATCATGATATTCATTTATTCCAGGAAGTGTTCCTCCAAACATCAGGTCGTACAGATATACCTATCCCCAAAAGTGTGAAATTGAACATATGGTTGCAGAAATGCTTGAGGCTGGTATAATTCAACCTAGCCAAAGTTATTTCTCTTCTCCAGTACTATTGGTGCACAAGAAGGATGGATCATGGCGCATGTGTCTAGATTATAGGGAGTTCAACAAGCTCACTATTAAAGATGAGTTTCCCATTCCTGTCATTGATGAATTATTGGATGAATTGCATGGATCAATTTACTTCACCACGTTAGATCTTCGTTCAGGATATCATCAAATCAAAATGAAGACTCAAGACATTCCGAAAACAACATTTAGAACTCATGAGGGTCACTATGAGTTTTTGGTCATGCCTTTTGGCCTTACCAATGCACCTTGTACATTTCAAGGTTTGATGAATTCCATTTTCAAACCCTTCCTTAGAAAATTTGTGTTAGTATTTTTTGATGATATACTAATCTACAACAAGTCTTGGAAGGATCATGTTGATA
>APFE031010371.1:144537-165821 GCA_000404065.3 Pinus taeda
TATTTATCAATAGTTTGTGTGGTAGATACAAATGAAGCCTTGGCGTAAATGGTTGTGCTATATATATATATATTATGCACTAGGTAAGGTGAATCTCTGTCGATGAAGCCAATTATAAAAAAGAGTTGTGCCTCTCTCTCTCTGCCCTTTAATCATTATAAAAGTTTTATGTGAAGCTATAACGGTGGGAGGCTCATTCAGCCTGAGCAAGGAAATGGAATCACAACTATGTTTGTTATAGAACCGATGGAAAATATTATGGGCATGTTATTACCAACAAGTTACATTACCAAATAAATCTTCAAAGCCAACATGTATTGCATATACACTCACGTTCATATCATCGGTTTCTTGGCATTGTCTTTTCAGTTAGGGGATTGTTGGAAGGTTGGGCCAGCTCATCATCAATTTGAATAAGAAAAGGATTGAATTGCAAAAGGCTAAAAGCAGGGAACTAATGGTCACCAAAGATACCTTGTCATTGTCGAATGAAATGGTGGTATTATCTTTTTTTTTAAATTCAAGTGTATATTATTATCGTATTTATAACATTGGTTTATTCCCATGATTATAGTCGAATTAAGGTTTCGAGACCATCACAAAAAACAATATGTATTATTAAATCGTGTCTTTTGGATCCATTGTTCTTTTACTGGGATGCAATTTGCAATGGAGAGGTGCAAATCTTGGGGAGGCCTAGGAGTTGTGATGGGATTCTGCTTGTGATGAAAACTTCCAGAATATCCCTCCTTGATTTTTTTGGGGATGTAGCTTGCCATAAATAAAGCTATCTTTCAAGATCAATCGTCTACCCCAACCCTCATTTCTTCAAATATTGTTGCTATTTATGCATTCCTTCCTACAAACGAGACAACCTATGTCCCTCATGCTATTGTTGTTGAAGAATTTAATCAACAAATTCCTTGGTCTTATTTCGATGGGCCTCTGAAGAAAGCGGTGTTTGTGGAGGAAGACTAATCTTATATCTGAATAAACAACAGATCTTGAAATAAAAAATCAGTTTTGGTAGATGATCAAATAATTTCACAAAACTTCTCTATTTAATAACTTATCTCATGGTCCTTTGAAGAATCTTTGTTCAACTTTGTTATAGGACATGATCTCATCATTCGCGAACTCAGTGATAAATCCTCTCAAAATGTTATCGATCTAGAAATCAACAACCCTTGAGATATTGTTATCGATTCTCTTGAGACGTTGTATCAAATCAGGATTCCACTCCTTAGGTTCGTCACCTTTGAAATACGTCTTATGCTCAGATAACTTAGATATCCAATCAAGCAATTCAATGTGGAACGAACTAAAGAAAATCTCGTATTGATCTTCAAAGATATATCTCTACAACCAAGATTCAGTTGATAAACGTGGGTTTTTGTTCTCCTTTTCTACAAATTCTCTTTCTTTTTGTTCAACCCACTCCTTGAGTTCTTTCTTTGATAGACACCAAATCATATCCCTTTAAGTAGATCCTAATCTCGACAATGGAACCATTTGTTGGTTTGAGGGTGGCTTGACCCAGGTTTAGAGTGTGCTATGCACCAAAAAAACCCTCAACTACTAGCCCTTTCAACGACGACTTGCAAGCAAATTGCAGTGTCACCCAAAACAATTATGGGAGGTTGTAGAACTAGGTTTCTGCAGCTGAAGGGATATCTGCGCAATGGCATTGTGTATTTACTTCTAATTTATATTGATCTTATAACTTCACATGCATAAGAACTTCGCGTAGATTATTAATTTAACAGATTCACATCAAACCCATAAACTATGAAAAAAAATAGTATATCTTATAGTTCTTTGCATAATTCAGTGGAAAGCATGCATATGAAGATACATAACAGTAGATAATAAACACATAAAAAGATGCAAGACCAAAATTTCTTCTTTATTAAAAGTATCTTCAATTACATGCACTTCTCTAACCTGTGCACTGAGCTACAGGTGGCCTGCGCACTCAGTTGTAGACTCTTCAAGGTCTCCACGCACTCAGCTATGGAGACTTCCCCAAAACTACAGACAAAACAAGGCTCAATCACTTATGATATTCTATTATGTTCTACCTCTCCTTCACTAAGGTATTATAGATCCTTAAATACATTTCATATTTACAAAAAACATGGTCCACATACCATGGACCCACAAAAAAAATACTACTTGATACTCGTTACGAAATACAGGATTTATCCCATCCCCAAAGCCCTAAAAGACCATGCTTTGAATATATCTTCCCCATCTCTGCGTGGGCCACTCCTTCTTCTACAGGGTCTTTTAACAAAAACTTGAACCAATTTGGACCATGCCCAACACCATGGCTCTAATACTAATTGAAAATAATTAATAAAAATAAATAATAATATCAAAGAGACAAGAAACTTGGCGGAAAAGAATTTTAGCATGATTGTATATTTTCACAAAGAATAGTGGTACAATATAAATACATCAAGTTGTGTCTCAAGATAGTTAGTCTATCTTCGACATGCAAGCTCTTGGTTGAGTGAATATCTCAACCACATACTAATCTAGGAGGCTAACTTGTTGGAGAGAATATCTCAACCAACTAGACCTCAAAAAACTCCCAAGTATTAGGAACCAACTCAAACTAGAATATATGAGCGCATCAATGACAAGTAGGAATTATGTTTTCCAAGTTTCATAATTTCATTATTTGGACTTATTGATTGTGAGTTTGAGGCTAACAGGGTTACCCACTTTTGGTGGGTAACGTATGGCTTTGTTGTAGTGATTGCAACACCCTCCAAAAAAATTTCCTGCATCCAAATTTCGGAGCGTTCCTTGCTTTTTCCCTTGATGTTCGCAAATTCTCGGGCTCACCCTCTTCACTTGATCGATCACCGGTTGTCTTTTGGCATCTTAAATTGGAACCAAGAGCTACACGAAGTGGGAATGATATATAACAAAGCCAAAGAAATATATTTAGACTGACTATAGGCTTTTGTTAGGATCTAAGAGTGAAGAACAAAGAAGTAACCCAACAACCCTGCGATATTCCCTCACCTATCCTGAAGGCGTGTCGAAGTCAGGAGTTGAGAAGAATCAGGGCATCTTTGGAATCCCCCATCCATCTATTCCTTTGAAGCCTAATGTGAAGCCTATTAAGTAGAGACCTTATAGATTAAATCTAAAGTATAAGGAAAAAGTAAAAGAATAATTGGACAAGATATTAATAATGGGGATAATTGAGCCTGTCGAAGAGTCTGAATGGGTAAGTCCCATGGCAGTTTAGGAGAAGAAGGTGAAAGGGGAAATTAGAATCTATGTGGACTTAACGAATTTGAATGATGAATGTTTGCATAACCCTTTCCCTACACCATTTACAGATGAAGTGTTGGACAATGTAGGAGGATAGGAGGCTTACTCTTTTACAAATGGCTTCTCAGGTTATCATCAGATCATAATTGCGCTTGAAGATAAACATAAGACAAAATTTTCCACATCATGGAGCTCCTATCAGTATAAAGTGATCCCTTTTGGGTTGAAGAATGTGCCTGCTATTTTTTCTAGAGTTTTAGTTGCAGTTTTCAAGGAGTACATACACAAATTTATGGAAGTTTACTTCGATGATTGGACAATATTTGGGCTATTAAAGAATCAGGTGGCGAGCTTAAGATTGATGCTAGATACATGTAGGCAGTATCAAATATCGTTGAACCTGAAGAAGTGCATATTTTGTGCGCCATTTGGAATATTTTTGGGACATGTGGTTTGTAAATAGGGATTTATGGTGGATCCAGTGAAGATCACAGTCATTCTGAACCTGCCAGCACTAAAAACAGTGAGACAATTGTGTACTACGTTAGGACACACTAGTTACTACAAGAAGTTTATAAAAGGATATTCGTTGATAATTGCATCAATGGAGAAGTTGCTAAAGAAGGATGTGACCTTCTAGTGGGATGAATAATTTCATAAGAGCTTGGATGTGTTGAAAGAAAAGATGGTAATTGTGCCGATTCTAGTTTTCTCAGATTGGAAGAAAGAGTTTCATGTGCATGTTGATGCATCTTTCATAGCTTTGGGAGTAGTACTAGCACAGTCGAGAGCATGGGATATTGATCATCCCATAGAATTTGCAAGTAGGAAGTTGTCTAAGGCAGGGATTAGCTATGGGATGGGTTAGCTATGGTGTATGCACTGCAGAAGTTCAAACATTACTTGTTGGGAGCACACTTTAAAATGTTCACAGATCATTACTTGGTGAATAAGCTTGTTTTAGGAGGGAATATCTGTCGATGAACACATATTTCATTATATTTGGAATTAAACAATGGATCTAGAATTTCAAAATAACCAAAAACTCAATTATAGTGATGTTCTTGTAATATTTTTTTTCCAATTTTAATGAAATATGAGTTGATGGTTGTTATTATTTCAAGAACATGACTTCGAAGTTATAGTGAAGCTGGGAAGATTGAATGTTGGTCCTGATCATCTATCCAAGATAGAGACAGGAGAAGAACCTACAAGTATTGAAGATAACTTGTCCGATGCACAATTGTTTTCAATTAAAGTCGCGGATGATCACTTCATATATATTATTTAGTTCTTGTCTATGGGAATGGCATCTGCGGAGTACACTACAAAGCAAAGGGAGGAATTGGTGGTTCGAGTAACTGATTTCTCGATGATTGCGAGACACTTGTATAAAATGGGACTAGATGAAGTACTGCGTAGATACGTCCCTAAACATGAAAGACAAAGAATTCTGACAAAAGCTCATGGGGGAGTCGCAGGTAGGCATTATGGAGGAAAATCCAATGTGCATAAGATTTTGAGAGCCATATTATGGTGGCCTACAGTGCATAAGGATGCAAAAGATTATTGTCAAGCATGTGATGTATGTCAAAGGATAGGAAATCCATCCAGAAGAGATGAAATGCCATTAATACCATAGGTGACTTTGCAGGCTTTTGATAAATGGGAAATTGAGTTTGTTGGACCTATCAGTCCATCAGGGATAAGCACTATTACAAGATATATCATCACCATGAATGATTATTTGACAAGATGGGTTGAAGCAAAGCCAATAAAGAATTATAGCGTAGAAACCACTGCAAAGTTCATTTTCAAATATATATTGTCCATATTTGGTTGTCTGAAGATCTTGATGAGCGACCAAGTTTTTTTAATAAGATGATTGAAACACTAATTGAGGAATTTAGGTTTAGTATCAAAAGACAACTCCCTATCATCCTTAGGAAAATGAGATAGTGGAAGCTTTCAATAAGATTTTGGAGAATGCATTGACCAAGGTGTGCAATATAAACAGAGATGAATGGGACTTTAGGATTCTAGCGACGTTGTGGGCATGCAAGAAATTAACAGGACAAATGCCTTTTAGGTTGGTATACAGACAAGAAGCAGTTATGCCTATGGAATACATTTTGCTGAGTCTAAGAATTACAGCTGTCATAGATATGGAAGACCCTGACATGATGAAGGAAAGAATGTTGCAGATATTAGCTTTAGAAGAAGACATATTCATAGCAGGTTTCCATCAGTAGGTGCAAAAAGAAAGGGAGAAAGCCTGGCATGACAGGCATATCGAGAAGAGGACATTTCGAGAAGGGGATCTTATATTATTATATGATAGTAAGTTCACGAAGTTCCCGGGGAAATTCAAAACACATTGGTTGGGGCCATATATCATCAAGAACATTTCAAATGGTGGTGATGTTCAGCTCGTGAAGTTGAACGGTCAGATGATTCTAGGATAAGTGAATGGTATTAGATTGAAGATATACATGGACAACTATGTCCCTGGAGCTTCACACTAAAAAATGAAGGGAAGGAAGGCTTAGTGCCACCTATAGTTGAAAGTGGGTTGGGCACGAGACTATAAACTACTATGCAGGAAGGGACTTCGTCGAAGGAAGGTTATTGTATGATACTTAGGAGTATGAAGAAGTATGAAGGAGCTATGATAAAGAAGAGGTGACTGTGCCAAAGGTGAAATTTGACGAAATTAGCGAGAATATGACGGTTGGAAGGAAAAAGGACACCATTAAAAGGAAATTACCATTGAGGGGCATGGGAAAAAAGCATTTATGAAGCACAACTAGCTGTATCTAGCCTATATCTATCGCTAAGTTGAAATTTGAATATGAAGTGCAGATATTAGAGTTGTGAATAAGGTTACAGCCAGTTACGCCGCTAGAGGTTCGGGAGCAGAGACAAAGGGACCTCAGTGCAACATTGAAAGGCATATTTGATATGGTGGCAAATTGTGGAAAACTGCTTGACGATACGATGAATATTTGGACCTCAATGCAGGAGGGTCCAAACGTCCTGAAGATTGAGGAGGAATTATAGACCAAGAAGAAGCAGCACAATGAGATTCTGGCAGCTATGAAGACCTTACCAATCTTTCAGAGTCTTCCTAGCATTACTAAAAGAAAGAAACTCTAGGCGCAAATCGATGAGCTTCGAAGGAAAGCACAAATCTTGCAGGAGAGGACAGAGCCGTGGTAGGATAATCCCTACCACTTTCACAAGCAGTGAACAAGAGGCTGAAGGAATTGAAGAGAAGGGAAGCAAAATATTGCAAAAGACTGTTAGCCCTACTACAAAAGCTTTGTTGAAGGAGGTGCTCCAGGAAGAAAAATTGATGGAAGAATCGGTCCAGCAGGACAACGTAGTATACAACAGGATCACAACAAAATTCAAGGGCGTCGAAGCTAATGACTCTGGACGAGTCACGAGTGAGTGTTGGGGGCCTGTTGGGCATGGCCCAACTTGGTCCAAGTTTTGGGTAAAAGACCATGCAGAAGGAGCGGACCAGGCAAAGCTAACAAATATATATTCATTGTGTGGTCTTTTAGGGCTTTGGGGATGGGATAAAGCCCTTATTTTGTAACGAGTATCGAGTATTAGTCCTTGTTTTGTGGATGCAAGGTATGTGGACCATGGTCTTTGTAAAGATGAAATGTATTTAAGGATATGTAACACCTTAGTGAAGAAGAGGTAGAACATAATAGAAGATCATAAGTGATTGAGCCTTCTTTTGTCTGTAGTTTTGGGGAAGGCTATGCAACTGAGTGCGTGGAGACCTTAAAGAGTCTGTAGCTAATTGAAGATCCTTTTAATAAAGAAGAAAGTTTTGGCGAAGTGTTGCATCTCTTTATGTGTTGATTTTGGGTAGCATCAGATGTGCTCTTGTGTTGATTAGAGATTTAATCTCAGTCATTGAAGGACTAACAAGAAAAGTATAACAAGAGGCTTGAGGGTCAGTTGGAGAACACACGAGAGTGATCAGTCATTCATTTTGCTAGAGCAGGGTTGCTAAGCAAGGCTGAATAAGTGATCAGCAGCGAGGGCCAGTGATTAAGAAGCAGAGAGGCAGAGACAGGTTTGGGAGACCAATGCAGAAGCAGAGAGAGAGAGAGTAGCATCTAGTCCAGGCTACGCAGAGCCCAGCAAAGACAACACAGAGGAAGAGGTACTGTGTCATCCACACAGAGGCTACTGGAGTGATGCAAAGGTTCCCAGAAGCTACGTAGTTCCTCATAGGGCTGATGCAGAGAGACTTGGGGATGACGCAGGTCAGCATGACGATGACGCAGAGGCCAAAAAGGCCAGCGTTGAGCTTCAGTTGTGCCGGAGAGGGTTTCGTGGGATAGGTTTTATGAATACCTATTTTCGAATATAGAGGTATTGTTGCCGTGTATTTTTCTTTATCGGGTGAGCCGGTTAGGCACCTAGTTGTACTCAGATAGTTTGCATAATAATATAACCTCTGAATAGTTGCACCGGTTTTCCCGCATTGGGATTTTCAAGGGACATTTGTCCAAAAATAACAGTGTTACTTGTGTGCTTGTTTTCTTTCAATTGATGATCTGTAGATGTTGTGACTATATTGTGTTTATTTCGGTATTTAAATGTATTAAATAACTTGTTCAAATTTAAACAAGTCGAAGAAATAAACCACCATAATATAGATTAATTTTCTAATGGATAAACTTAGAAAATTCAACATGGTGTCAGAGCGTGGTTGCAAATCACAGGAGAAAGAGTGGCATCAGTTGAGCAGAGCATTTGCAGCAGAATCAGTTGTCCCGAGTGGAAATAGTTGATCCTTGTAGAAGCGACAGAGGAAGGGTTGACACAGAGGGGCTGCGTAATCAATCTGGGCAAGAGAGAGGCCAACACAGAGGCTGAGGAGGGTAGAAAGAGGCTGACACAAAGGCATGCAGAGGCCAAGAGGGTTGATGCAGTTCGTTGAGGGAGCTGATTTGTCAGTGTCAGGATTACGCAGAGCTAAGAGGCTCAATCCTTTAGTTGCTGGGGTGGAGGAAGTTGTGGGCAGTTTGCGGGAGCGAAGCTGGTGGGGTATTGTGGTTAGAGAAATACCTAATAGGGAAAGACCAAGGGAGTTGCTACCGAGGTAGATTTCTAGCCAAGGAATCCAGACCAGTGTTGCACAAATGATCAGAGAGGAGCAACTTGACAGTTGGAAGAAGGATTTCCAGGAGGGAAATCAGGACTAAGAGGGAGTCTAGAAGAGAAATTCCAGATGGGAAGTAGAGAGACTCAACAAGAATTGAACATAGAACTTCCAGACGGGAAGTAGAGAGACTCAACAAGGATTGAACATAGAACTTCTAGACGGGAAGTAGAGAGACTCAGCAGGGGTCGAATCGAGAACTTCCAAACGGGAAGTAGAGAGACTTAGCAGGAGTCGAACCGAGAAATTCCAGGCGGGAAATAGAGAGACTTAGAGGAGTCGATAGAAGAGCAGCGAGATGGTTGTGAATGGGCTGAGAGATCAGGACAGGCTGGACGGAGCATCCGACTTTGTGGTCTGGAAGGCCAGGATCTTGTCCATTCTAGATAGACATCGTATCAAGGGCTTCGCCTTGAGAGTGACGGCTATCCCAGTTGACCCGGTAGCTAATGGAAGGTACGATGAGGAAATGGCTAAGGAAAAGTGCATCATCCTTGATGGGGTCAAGGATCATGTGGTACCACATATTGGTGAAAAGGAAATGGCAAAGGAGATGTGGGAAACTTTGACAACATTGTACCAGCATACTTTTGTGTAGAGGAAGATGCTCTCAGAGAATTAGCTAAGGTCATACTAGATGCAAAAGGGATAGCAAATAGATGTCTTCCTCGATTGGTTGAAGGAGATCCATGACCAACTAACTTCCATAAGGGCCATGTTGGATCATGAGTTGATGTTAAGGACTGCACTTAACGCAGTCTTCGAGGATTGGGATAAATTTGTCCAAAGCATACTGGGTAGGACGAGTCTTTTGGATTGGGAAGAACTGTGGGTGGCTCTTTATTAAGAAGAGATCAGATGGCTGACCAAGGCAGGGAGTAGCGGCAAAGGGGTCAAGATCAAGAAGGAAGAGGAAGAGGATGCAGCTCTAGCATCTACGGGAAAGCAGGAGAAGAGGAAGAAGAAGGACCTCTCCAAGGTCAAGTGCTTCCATTGTGGGGAATTGCGTCACTATGCGAACCAATGTCCGAGGAAGAAGAGTAAGGGAGAGGCTTCTGACTTGAAGGCAGCGCCAATGAGGGTGGAGAAAGAAGTCGAGGAGGATGACGATTATGCCATGAGTGCTCATGTTCCACTTGAGAAAAGTGTGGAGACATCGAACTATAGTCAGGACAACTACAGGCGATGAGGGGCAGGATCCTTGAAGTACCCAATCTTTGGGATTATACCCTGCTACAGGAGCTCCGAAGAGAGAGTAGAAGGATTGGCAGATCTCGATAGAGATGGATGCGGATGAAGTGGTGAAGAGTGCTACAGTGTAGGAGTCCCTGGGCAGCGCAAGGTTAGGAAGTTGCAATAGTACGAGAGGCACGGGATTGTTGCAACGGTGCAGGATGGCACAGAGAGGTATGCAATGGTGCGAGATACATGGGACTTGTTGCAGCAGCACAGAGGTCAGTAGAGGGACACTTGTTAGCAGCAGAGGGAGCTTCAACATCAAGAGTGTTTCTAGCTTGACAGGGATGTCATATGTTGGGTGGATCAGTTGCTTACTTCTTAGTAACTGAGTTGCAGTGCAGTAGCAGTATGCAGTAGCACGATGCAGCATGATGAAAGGGGGTTGCAGTGAAGATGCGATGTTGGGAGAAAGGACCAACAACAACATGGATGCAGAGGGAGTTGCCATACCGATGCAATAGTGGCAGGGTCATGGGCAGTAGTACAGGATGCAGTAGTGTAGAGGATGTTGGGTACGGGGGCCTAGCATCAGCACAACTACCAATGTTGTATAATTAGAGTGATGTTCAGTGAGGAGTATTACTAGAGCATAATCCTTGCTAAGAGGGAGTGTTGATTTGGAGTACCATCGGATGTGCTATAGCCATGAAAATTGGTGGAGAGGCTAAAGAAAATGAGATCTCTAAGACCCAGAAATGGTTTGGATCGATTGTACTTGTTTTGGGAGATATTAAAATAATTAATATTTTTAATGGAGTTCCTAAGTCTAAATTTAGGGAAAATAAAATTTTAATGGGTATTAATATAGAAGGTTCCAAAAGTCATGGATCAAGCCAAATCTAGTCTTAGCCTTTGATTAGAGATTTAATCTTGCCCGTTGAAGGACCAATGAGAAAAGTATAAGAAGATGCTTGAGAGTCAGTTGGAGAACACACCAGAGTGATCAGTCATTCATTTTGCTAGAGCGGGGTTGCTAAGTAAAGTTGAATCAGTGATTAGTAGCGAGGGGCAATAAGTATGAGGTAGAGACAGTACTGGGAGACTAGTGCAAAAGCAGAGAGAGCGAGAGTAGCAATCAGTCCAGGCTACACAAAGCCCAACAGAGACAATGCAAAGGCAAAGGGACTCCGTCATCCACGCAGAGGTTGCTGGAGTGACGCAGAGGGTCTTAGAATCTACGCAGTGCCTCAAAGGGCTGACGTAGAGAGTCATGGGGCTAATGCAGGTTAGAAGGAGGCTGACGCAGAGACCAAAGGGCTAGCGCTGAGCTTCAGTTGTGCTAGAGAGGGTTTCATGGCACAGGGTTTCTGAATACCTGTTTCCGGATATAGAGGTATTGCTGCCATGTATTTTTTTCTGTTGGGTGAGCTGATTAGGCACCTAGTTGTACTCGAATAGACTGCATAAAATATAACCCTCTGAATAGTTGCACCAGTTTTCCCACATTGGGTTTTTCCGTGGACATTTTTCCAAAAATAACAGTGTCACTTGTGTGCTTGTTTTCTTTCAGTTGATGATCTGTAGATGTTGTGATTGTATTGTGTTTATTTTGGTATTTAAATGTATTAAATAACTTGTTCGAAATTAAACAAGTAAAAGAAATAAACCAACAGAATACGGATTAATTTTCTAACGGATAGACTTAGAAAATTCAACATTATGTGTTTATTGTCTATTGTTATGTATCTACTTATATCTGTTTTTCATTGAATTATGCGAAGAACTATAAGATATACTATTATTTGATATAGTTTATGGGTTTAATGTGAATTTGTTAAATTAACCATCTGCGCAAAGTTATTATTCATACGTATAAGATCAATATAAAGTAGAAGTAAATACATAGCGTCATTATACGGATATCCCTTCAGCTACATAAACTTGGTTCTGCAACTTCCCATAACTACTTTCAGTGAGAGTGTGGTCTACTTGCAGGTAGTTTCCAAAAAGTCTAACAGTTAAGGGTTTTGTTGGTGCACAATACACTCTGAACCTGGGTCAAAGCCCCTTGAAACCAAACCTGGGTCAAGGCCCCTCAAACCAACACATGGACTCATAAAGAGTTTGTAAAATTTGTAAGAATTCATGTGTGAAATACGTGTTGTGTTGTGTGTACTGCTTGTATGTGCTGTTAATTATTTGTTGGTTTATTATTTTGTTGGGTTGTGTTTTGCAAGGAACCCTGCCTAATTTTGTTGTTGTTGAAATCCACATGGAGCTAGCGTGTAATGCAGAGACCCATCTATGTGCGAACATATATGTTCGCTGGAGTTGAAACCATGTGGAGTCGTGGCTGCGTGGTTTGTTGATAAGGTCAAAGAGAAGATAACACGCACCACGAAGTATTTGTGAGCTGAGAAATCGCTACTACATTGTCCAAGGTGTGTATGTTGTTCAAAAAATCATCACTTGAATGAGGGAAGGATTGATGCCCAAGGGCCAATGCCATTTCTATGAGAAATTGCTATTCCAGATTCTGTGAGAATGTCAAGAATGATGAGGGAAGGAAATTTTTCCATATGAAGAGGTGATTGCTATCTAATGCGATTGGTGTAAATTTGGGGTGGCACGTGAATAGAAGACAAAACACATCCATTCCTGTTAGATGACAAGGAAACTACGTGAAAGATCTGTACATGCACTAGATCTGTTGATGCATGTATTTTGTCAACCTGATCAGTATTGATGCCAGAACGGATTTCCGAGCTTCACTGCACGTTGAGAGCAATATTCACGCCTCGAATTTCAATAGAACTACTAATTTTTATAAGGTACAATTTTAATTGAGAAAATATTATAGAACTGGCTCATGTTGATTGGTTTTGTCTTCAGCATTTGGTGGTATACGAATGTGGTTTGGTATTTAAAGGGACAAGAAGAGTTTTTTGCTTCACATATCTTTCTATAGCTTTGGATAAAGGTTTATCCCTTAAGACTAGTGGAGTTTGTACTCAATTGAAGTTTTATGCTTTCAAGAAAGGATTGTTTTAGGAGGATTGGAGCCAAGTATGCTGAGAAGAAAATTGAGCACACACAAAGTTGTGTGTAGCCTCCTTGTAGACTTGTAGTTCGTGTAGTTGCATCATTCATCGAGCTGATCTTCTGTTTGTACTTTTAAAAAATGCATGGCACATGGAGCCTACAAGCTGTCAAAAAAAAGGATGGGAGAAGTTGAGGTCAAGGAACGATGATTAATGTGCAAAATTGTGCCTAGGTTCTATGACTATCTCCAGGGGTTGTGTTGACTTCTTTATTGATCTATGCATCCAGTTTAGTGGTTAAGGTCCAAAGGATCTACATAACAAACAAGTGTGGATTCCAAAACCTGTGTGGAATAATCTGTGAAGAATATGTGACCAGTAGTGTGGAAGCATTTGCCTCTCCTCGTCTCTGCGAAGTTTGGCTTAAAGGATTTCCTGCACAAACAACATCATTTCCCTTGGTTACACCTTCTGCCGGTGACCCCGATCTTCATAGTATTGCTGCAAGATTCTATTTAGAAGAAGTTTATTTGTGCAGGTTTTCAAGTCCCGCCTGTTTCCAGTAGTCTCAAGCGTATTTGGAATTAGTAATCTTTATAGGACAGAAAACGAGTGTCATTTAAGCACATGCAGTGAAAAAATGATCTGTCATTGGAGATTGCAATTGGAATGCAGCCGTAACAAGGTGAAAGCCAGAGAGGCGTATCTGCATAATGAGGAACATCTATGTGTTGTTCGATTAGAGATTTCCCAAACAACGTTGAAAAGCTGAGAAGAGGAGCATCATTGTTGAATCCTGTGGGTCTTTATTCTGTCCCAACAGAGTCCGCGTACTTGATAACAAAGGACTATCTTTTTTTTGCTTAATAGTTCTCTTGGGTCTAAATTACATTCCATTGACATTCAAGGAACATTTCCAGTTCTAAGAATTTCATATAAGATTCCAAATTTGACTCTACAGGTCGTTCAGGTTTCCTACTGATAACTTACGATGCATATGGAGTTATACACTAGGCGAGACATTGAAAATCTATGAGATTGGTGAAGAGAGTCGGAGTATCAACATATATAAGCTTGCTATATTGCAGAGCTGTGGTTATCCGTTGTGTGAGCAGAATTCATGGAAACCTGTGTTGAGCTGCGCTGAAGAAAGATTCTTGCCTCGAAATTATAGAGTTGAGAGAATGACTTGCTGTAATTTCTATCACCGAAGGGAGATGCTATTATGATTGCGTGAACATTGTTGAAGATTGAAAGCGTCGACACAAATATTTATCACGAGAGAATATTAAACGACTCACATAACTTAAATATTCAGAATGCGGATTCCATTTATTATGTCATAGAACAAGATAAAGGTAAGCTCAGTAACCTGTGGAATTTCCAGATAGCAAATAAATCACGAGAGAATATTAAACGACTCACATAACTTAAATATTCAGAATGCGGATTCCATTTATTATGTCATAGAACAAGATAAAGGTAAGCTCAGTAACCTGTGGAATTTCCAGATAGCAAATAAATCACGTGAAGCTGACAGACAGAAGTTCAGAGAGACAGGTTCTATTTGCATGTCTTTTTATTGCCGTATGTGATTTCATTTTCTCCCATGAAGGAATTTTCCATTTGATACACTTCCAAAAACAAAAAATTAATAATAAACTAGGAAATCCTGATTAACATTAGCTAGTATTAACAACAACATGACAAATGGAAACTAATGGAGGAGAAGATGAGGCATAGAAAACCCACTATGAAGAAAGAGGTAAAATTCTCATTGAATGAACCACACATAGTTAATATATCTTTAAATTTGGATTATTTATTTCGCTTGCCATATTTGAGAAGACAAATTTTTACAAATGAAATCATTGTAAAAGAGTGATATAAGTCCAAAGTTTAGGGAATGGAGTTGAATCCCATGTGGGAACATGAAAGTGCCCATTAAAATGTCTTTTGTAAAGTAATGTAATGACAAAGTTAAATTCCATTTTGAAACTTTGGAATTCATCAGGGAGTAGTTTGAGTATATAGAAAGTTCAATGGTAAAGTCTAGGTTGAAATCATTTATGCATTGTAACAAAAAGGGTGCATTCTCTGTTGAACTCGACACCTTAGCTAGTTATTAAGTCAGAATTGATAAGAGGTTGAGTTTCTCAAGTTGTTATCTACTTATTGTAAAATCATTAACTTGGGTGCATTTTCGGTGGTAGTCGACACCCTAAACTTGTTAAAACTAAATCAAGTGAGCATGAAATTGAAAGAAGCAAAGTTCAAATCTAAGATCAAGCGAGTGTGAAAATCAAACAAGTCTTAAGGGTAAGCGAGTGTGAGTTCAAGCGAGTGAGTTCAAATGGAGAAAAATATTCTATTGTTAGAGTTACTGAATAATCTAATACTATCCATTGCTGATGACACAATCAAAATCAATAAATCCACTCTTGCTGATATTAAAATGCATCTACATCAAGCACATGAAATGATTGAATTTCTACAACTTGAATCACAGCTACAACGTGATGAGTTGCAACAGAAGAGTCATAAGTCATTCAACAACACAACTACAAAAGATGTAGATGATTCCAAGCCGCTCAACGATACAACTTCAAGTGTAGAAGTTGTACATGATCAAGTTCAACCTTTTTGTTCTAAGCCAATCATCAAACCGTGGGAGGAAATCCAATGCAACAAAAATAAATGTGGTTTAGGATATGACAAAGATGAAAACAAATTGCATATTCTTGATTATTCAAAACCAATCAAGTTCATCAGTGGAGGATTTCTTGATCAAGCAACATCAAAAATCAATGAGAAAGTTGAAGAAAAACTAAAATGCCAACATTGTCAAAGTACTGGTCATATGGAAGATCATTCTTTTGATCTTCACCCTTGTCACCATTGTGGCAAGAAGAATCACTCGTCAGAAAGATGTTGCAAATGAAACCAGCCAACCAGATTGAAGATTAATTATGCATGGATTGATAGTCAGGAGTGGTTATCTACAGTAAAATGATTGTATATGTTTTACGACAAAATTCCATCTCACATGAAGACGTGAAAATATGGTACTCTCATGCACTTGAAATGGGGAGTACAACAATGGAACTCTCTTACATCTTAAGGGGGGAGTTTAAAACAAATTCAGATGGTTACGGTCTCTCCTTCAGTTGAAAAAGGGGGGAATTGATGATGATGGTTGTCAGAATGACAGTTTCGACAACAACACAATTTTCTATGGGGGGTTAAAATTTGTTAGTGGACAAGCGATTGGGATGCTAACTGAGAGTAAATATGAGCATTTTTGTTCACTTGGATGGTCATTGGACCCAGAAGTAGATCCTTTTTCATTGTAGCCTGGCATTAGATTGAGTTGTCAAGCATTTTTAAGGATGTGTCAGACTTGTAGTTGATTCACTTCTCTTCGCTCTCTTCATATTGGAGTTTTTGGCATCCAGTTTTAGTGGTTTTTCAGGCAGTTTGTCATTGAGGCTCAGCTCAATAGTTTCAGCATGAAGACTTGAAGATGGTACCAAGTTCTTACTTTGGACTTATGATTGAGGGGAGGAATTTTACCCTCATACTCACAATCAATAAGTCTAAAATAATAAAATTATGAATCTTGGAAATTATAATTCCTACTTGTCTTTGATGTGCTCATCAATTCTAGAATGAGTATGTTCATAATACTTGGGAGTTTGTTGAAGTCTAGTTGGTTGAGAGATTCTCTCCAACTAGTTAGTCTTCTAGATTAGTGTGTGGTTGAGATAATTATTCAGTCAAAAGATTGCATGTCCAAGCTGAACTAACTATCTTGAGACATGGCTTGATGTGTTTATATTGTACCATTATTATTTGTGAAAATATAAAATCAAGATAAAATCATTTTCTGCCAAGTTTCTTTTCTCTTTGATATTATTATTTATTTTTATGAATTATTTTCAACCCCTGGGAGAGTTTTTCTTCTATTAATCTCTTTTCAGCTAGCAGGCAACAGCCCTTGACAACCCATTTTTCAAGAGCACATGTTGGAATGTGGGAAATATGACCCAAAAGGTATGTCTTTCATTGTGTAATCAGAGGATTATGTTTGTTTTTCATTTGGGCATTTTGGCATGGATTATTAAGTGACTTGGAAGAAGGAAGGGTTTTGACCATGGTTTTGTTCCCTCACCTTAAATGGGGGGTTAATCTTCCAACACAATCCTGATAAAACTGTATCTCGTGATTGATTTTTCTACGAAGCTCAGGATCATGTATCATCCTATGAATACATGAATGGAGCCCTTCCATTACCTCGCCATCAAAATCAAAGTCGCATTTGTATGAAAATGCAGGGTTGAGAAAGAATGTTGTTGCATGAATGGGTCGATGAAGCATCCTTGTCCACCGACTATCAATCAAATCCCATAACATCATTTTTCTATTAATCCCAGCAGAACCCTTGTCTACATAATAAATACAAATGACCTCCTTGGACCTATCCATGGCCTCATACAAATAAGTCATTGCAAGCTTCTCCACATTTACCAATCTAAGAACCTTTAATATAGGTTCCCTAACTGAGCACACTTCTACTCATTGCCGAAATGTGTCATTGTACACCATTTTTATAATGGATCTCCCATCCTATGTCCTATTATATCTACACACCACTCATCATAAACAAACATTTGCTTCTACTCAAACTGGTATTGAAGCGAAGAATGAAGAGTAATAAATTTGGTGCAAAAAAGTGTGATTGCAAGATGTCGCAACTCCTTATTTCTAGTGTATATCCTCATGAGGCTAAGAACAAAAGCATGGTTATACATAAGCTTGGGGACGTTCCTAGTCATATCAATCACCTCCTTGATGAAGGAGAGTTTCCCCATATTCTCAAGAAACAAATCGATACAATGTGTTGCACATGGAGTCTAGAAGAATGTGTGGTGCCTCTCCATAAGCATTCTGCCGACAACCACATAATTAGTTGTGTTATCTGTTATGACTTGCACCACATTTTGCACACCAATCTCTCGAACGAACCCATCTAACTGTTGAGATTGCAACAAGATGATGGAGCTTAGTGAAAAGAGTCGCCTTCACTAAGTGGGCTCGCAGGCAAATTATGGTGCAAGTTCTATTTTTGGATCACAGCAGGGATGATCATAGCAGAAGTGATCAAAGTCTAATTTTAGACTGGCTGTCAAAAATAGAAAAGTCAAATATTATTGTCTTATAATAATATTTAGACTATAAACTTTATCTTATTCTCTTGGAGCACTTTAGTTTGAGCTACAGATGTGGCACATGCAACTATAAGAAGGAAATACGTTTTCTTTGTAGGTCAGTTGAGTTGTTGCATGCATGACTTCAGTTAAAACTCAATCAGTTGAGTTTGGTGGAGTTGATTGTGGAGTTGATGGAGTTTTGTTTAGTTTGACTTGGTTAAATTAGTTGTAATTAGTCTAACTGCAAATATACTAATGATGAGTTGTTAAACTAATTATTAACTCATAATGCAACTAAAGAATACATCAGTTAACTCAGTTGCATGTCAGTGCATGTTCAGTTCAGCGGGGATAAGTGTTAGAGGATCAGATTGCTATCAGTTGTGACTATAGTTTTGCATGAGGATTTGCAAAATCAATGGGATTGAGTTATGCCAATGAGAATTGGCCAATACCAAGTGATTATAGCCTCTGCTAACGTGATTCCCAGTGTGAGTGATTCTTTTGAGGTAAATACGAGTTTGGTTCAACCATTCTCATCCATTCTTGAGCAGGTATTGAGAAGTGGAGGTAGGCAAGCAGTGGAATAGATTTGGAGATCAGATCTTAGCTATATTGTTTGTAACAGGTGGAGATAGTGTTGGATACTTGTGAGAAGTATTGAATATTGTAATGTTACATGTTCTCAATCATTAATATACATATAGTGTGGGGTTTTTAGCTATAAGTTTTCCCTGGGTTACATACTGTGTTAATGTGTGCATGCTCTTGATGTTTTATTGTTATTGGTGCTGCTATATTGATGATCAACGTAGAGGAGTTTATGTATTGTGTATGTATTTTGCAATAGTACATGATCAGGATAATCTCCATTGAATATGTGTTTATTATTCAAAATTTCTACATGGTATCAGAGTTGTTGATCATCAGATCTACTATTCAAGAAGTGTTTACATTTTATTTCTTCAGGCAGAGTCTGTAATCGGGCCAGGTAGCCTCTGGATTCATCCTTCCTTTGGAAGGTGAGATATCCGGTGAATGCCCATACAGTCAATCTCTATACGAGAAATATTTTGTTCTCACAAATCTTAGATCCGAGGTGGTTGAGTTTGGATCTGGTGGAATTCGAATTTGCAGCAGTGTTTTGTTGGTGTCAAAACTAAGATGTCTTTCACAGGATTGCGATTGGAGTATGCCCTTGAGGGCAATACGAACTATATTGCATGGAAGGACAGGATGGAGGCAGTATTGGATGATAACGGGCTGAAGGAGTTCATAGAGACGGATGTCCCAAAGCCTACTGATGCTACTCAAGTTGATGCTTGGCAAAAGAAGACCGCAAAATGTCGAAGGATTCTGTTGGAGGGTGTGAAGGATCACATTGTGTCCATCCTCCATGGAAAGGCTACTCCATATTTGATGTGGAAATCGTTAACAGATCTATTCCAAAGCAAGAGCGATCAGAGGAAGCTGGCGCTCAAAGATAAACTCAGAAACATCAAATGCGAGAAGGGTGACAGTATGCCCAAGTATCTCACGAAATTCACTCAGTGTCGAGATGAGCTAGGAAGTGTGGGGGCTACTTTCAATGATGAGGACTTGGTGAGATTGGCTCTCCTTGGTCTTCCGAAGAGTTGGCATTCCTATCAGGACTCTGTCAATGGTCGAGAGAAATTGCTAGGATGGGAAAGACTATGGTCAGATCTTGTGCAGGAGGAGATCAGGCGGAGTACCAGGGACGGATCTTCATCAAAGGGAGCTCATGAAGAAAATTGCACTTTGGCTGCCAAAGAAAAGAAAGGGAAGAGCAAGAAAGCGTCTCAGTCTGGTGCGAAAGGAAAGAAACATGACATGTCCAAGGTGAAGTGTTTTCACTGTCACCAGCACAGATACTATGCCACTAATTGTCCGCAGAAGGAGAAGAACAAGCAAGCTGCTGGATCTGCAGCAGGAGAGGCTCTAACCTCACAGTTTGAGCTTGATTTTTCATTGATCGCATGCTTGGTTTCAAGTGTGATGGGATCAGTGTGGTTCTTGGATAGTGGTGCGTCTTTTCACATGACGGGAGATAGAGATTTGTTTTCTGATCTAGAGGACAAAGATCTTGGAGTGCACATCGAGATGGGTGATGATGGTAGATACAGTGCGACCGGTATTGGTACCATTTCCTTTGAGAGGGAGTCTAGTAAACCCTTCATATTGAAGGAAGTCATGCATGTTCCAGGATTGAAGAAGAATCTTATCTCTGTGGCGATGTTACAAGATAAGGAGTATGATGTTGTTTTCAGCAAGGGAAAATCTTTTCTACACAACAAGACAACTGGTGAGACCCGGGAGATAGGGGTTCGAGTAAGGAACCTTTATCAGTTGCATGTAGATGGATGCATAGAAATGGCAGGCAAGGTAGAAGGATTGGTGAGCTGGGATGATGGCGAGTTGTGGCACAGGAGATTGGGTCACCTTCACCATGGAGCCTTGAAGATACTGCAGCAGATCACTACAGGGCTTCCTAAAGGCACACTTGCGCATTCAGATCAGTGCAAGGGGTGTACTTTGGGGAAGTTTGTGAAAGCCACCTTTCACGAGAAGGATAGTCGCGCCACGATGATCCTTGAGAGAATTCACACAAACATGTGTGGACCTTTCTCAGTTGCTTCGACAGCAAAACACAGGTATTATGTGATTTTTGTTGATGATTTCTCTCGTAAGTGCTGGATCTTCTTCATGCAGAAGAAGAGAGAGACATATTAAAAGTTCTGTGAATTCAAAGCACTGGTCGAGAAGGAGTCAGGGAAGAAGGTGAAGGCTCTTAGGAGCGATAATGGTGGTGAATACATCTTGGATGAGTTCAAGGATTTCTGTAAGGCAAAAGGGATTTGAAGAGATCTCATAGCTCCCCATAACCCACAGCAGAATGGGGTAGCTGAGCGGAAAAACAGAATGATCGTGGGTGTTGCACGGGCGATGTTGCATGATCAGGGCCTACCCCTTCACTTGTGGGCGGAAGCATGCAATACAACAGTTTATGTGCAGAACCATTGTCCTCATAAGATACTTGACATGAGTACACCCGAGGAGGCTTATTCTGGTAAGAAGCCTGATCTTTCTCATTTGAGGATTTTTGGTGCTAACATTTACATGCATGTGACGAAGGATGCCAGAAGGAAGTTGGAACTGACCGCAGAGGTTGGGATATTTGTGGGGTACACTGATATGCCCCACAACTATCGTGTGCATTTGCTAGACAGTGGTAAAACTGTTGTGCGACGGGATATAAAATTTCAGGAGGAGAAAGCCATGAAGTGTTCACTTGAGAGGGAGCTACACTTGCATGCAGATGAGGAGCTATTAGTTCCTAAGGATGAGCTTCAG
>APFE031010371.1:170822-214980 GCA_000404065.3 Pinus taeda
AAAGACTTTTGATTTCATTGAGTGATATACTTTGTTCATAATGTCATGGTTTTTTAATTTTATAGTTGAAAAAATTTCAATTTCTTTTGTATCTAGCATGGTGTGGTTGAAAAAATGTTAAATTTATACTTAGGAAAGAAAAATGATATTCTACCAGAAACATTAATGTGTTTTTTCCTTAAAAATTAACTTTGTTTGAGACATAAAAAATTGGTTTTATTAGCATTTTTTAAAAAGTTTGAAAATTGACCCTAAAATAAAAAAACGTTATTCCAGTAGCATCACTTTCGTTTTCAAGCTATATTTTGCACGAAAATTTCGTAGTAAATTTCGTAGTCACCGCCATTTTTAAAACACGTTCAAAATTGGCACCTAAAAAAAAAACATTGTTCCAGTATACACACTTTTCGTTTTTAGCACTGTTTTTGATGTTTTTTTGGGGTTTTTGGGCCAGAGTTCCCATTTTGAGTTTATAGTTCCCATTTCAAAGTTTACATTGTTACAAGAGGACATGTTTATTTTAAGTATTTAATCAAATGGAAGGGCCAACCAATAGAGGATTCCAGTTGGTTGACAACAACAGAGTTGGAGAAGTATGAAGTAAACCCTAAAAGTATGATGGACGATTCTTTTCTTCCCTGGGAGTCTGATGCAAGAGCATCCAGACTTAGCCAGCAATGTGATTGTATGTTCACATGTTGTGGCTAACATGATATGAATTTCATTGACTTGAGTAAAATTAATTTAGTAGAAAGGGTTGGATCTCTCGAATTGATATTTATCTCAATTATTGTAATAATTAAATCATTGTATTATTTTTGGAATAGGAGATAAGTTGTTAGGATAGGTGTGTATCAGAGCTTGAGAATAGGGATTTAATAGTTGAGCTGATAAAAATAGAGATTGAGTTGTCAATGTTGTTAGGATAAGATTCGATCCATAGAAGAAAGGGAAAGAATGTAATGATAGGGGGAATGGAATAGGAAAGAGAGTAAGAAAAAGATTGAGAGAGAGATAGTGTTTGTGAGTGAAACAGAGGTCAGACAAATTGTTGTAATCGAGCCAAGAGGGACAAGACTATAATTTATATATTATTGAATAATGGATTAAGTGTGGTGTTGCATGTTATTCCTGGTGTAGAATTTATCTTGAATCTGTGTATCGGCATTTTGTACCCTAATCGGGTATTATTTCCATTTATGTGTTTATTGTTAACTACACTCAATTAGCGTTAAGGGTTAATACTGAGATTAGGTGCTAAATCTTATTAAGAACATTTATTAAAGGTTTTGTATTAAAAATGTGGATAGTATTCACAAAACAGTAAGTGGTATATCATGTGGAAAGTAAATGGTAAATGGTAATTTTCCAAATTGCGCGATTAACCTAAGCTGGTGACACGTAGCATGGGAAAACCACTTTTCTCGCATGTTCTCAACCTGATATCAGTCATGCAAGAATTCATGCGAGATTGTGCGATAACCGTTGGATCGAACTAGACAGATCGACGGTGGAGATCATCCAAGCTAATTGGCATGTGATAGAGTACGATATTCATTGGATCTGAAGAAGCCAAATCAACGGTGGAGATTGAAGTGCTGAGGGAGTAAGAAGTCAAAGTGGTACCGGAGATGATTGGTCAGCTTAGAGGGACCCTCGGGAGGAAATACATGTACATAATCTTATTAACGTGCAGTATACTGGTTTTGAAGAGAACCATTAGTCTAATTCTAGACTACCACTTCAATTTTTGTAACCATCCACATCAAGTTTCCAAGGTGAGGGATCTTCAACCCACAACCCCTTTTTCTCACCTAACCAAGGGGTGTATAAGTGTCATACCCATGGAAAATATTCTGATTTGTCCCCAACAACAATGCTAGAATATGTTGTAGATCATATAGAAAACCTTCAGGTTGAAGAGAGGTGAGTGCATAGGACATCTTAGAGTGTTCGTAAAATTTGCTGAATTTTTTCATTTACATTTAACATTCAAACACATTTTGAATTATAAATGGTCCAAAATCTTTTCCAAAGGGGGAAGATTCAATTATTAACATAAAACTCTAGTGAATACTTAACATTAGGCTCTGATGGCTAGCTTGAAGAAACATGTAGTTCATTTGATCATTGTAGCGTATATGAAAGAAGAATGTGAGACAAAGAAATTTAACACACATGGATTCTTACAAAATCTTATGCATTGAAATTCAGTAGAAAAACGAAGAGATGAAAACAATAAATGATATTTTAGAGTACATGGAGCATATATTAAGGACGTTATATCTCATTAATCACAAGCATCTCTAATCAAAATTATACATATATGAATCCATGATTTTAAAGAATACGTCCATATGAGAGGAAATAAATAGATAATGCAATAACCATAGGAGAGGGTACATACTACAATATTATGAAAGTAGAATCACCGAAACTTCTTTATTAATCTGCATATATAACACATTTTTCCTTCTCCATTCATAGTTCAATAGCCCTTTGAAACAAAAAATCTGAACCCTTAAAAAAATTATCATAAACAATTTTATAGGGTCTGAGGATGAGTACCCCTTACGAAAACGTTCCTTCTTGATATTATAACGATTCATCACAACAAAATTGTGTGAGCATGCTACTTGCACATTTGTACTACCTAAACCCTGACTGACTTGATTTCATTTCCTAAAATGGAATATTTATAAAAACATAAAAACATCAAAGTGTCATGATTAACACAATAATAATATCTTCATCGTTGTTGGAATGCCTTTAGAGGAAGAGATCTTGGGTCAATGATCTGGAGTTGTGGAGGATTGATGAGCTGCTCACATTTCTGCCATAATGTTGGGCTTGGTAGAGGAGAGAGAAATAAATTTTGATATGCAATATTAAGGCTAGTGAGCCCTGCTTAATTTGGCCTAGTGTGAAACATGGTCCTCACTAGCCATAGCAACTAGAAATCCATCCTCTCCTATTTTACTACTGGCTTTCCCTTTAGGGAGAAGATATTCTTGTTAGAGGATTCAAATCAACTCTTAGACTCTACTATCATTTGATTGTACTTCTCCCATGGGATCAATCCTTCTAGAAAGTACCAACAACTAGGCAGTCCATCTCTAACCCTTTTCTCAAACTGCAAATAAAAAATAACCACATCTTTTAGAACTTTTTCTAGACATTCCTTGGCCTTAGCTCTAGTAGTTTCCTTCTAGATCATCTTGGAGACCTCCAAAATTAAAGTTACCCAATCTAAAGTATCTATGGTCCTCAACTCACTGGTTGGTTTTTCATTAATGTACTACATGAATTTTTCAATTGTCTCAACATTTCGTCCATCCTCCTCTTTGGTAGACAGGATAAAGAACTCATAGTCCATAACTGTGATTTTCTACTCTGCCATCAAGGTTATATTCTCCAATTTATTCTTCACCTATGTTATTATTTCATCGCATATCAGTTGTTTGGCTTGGAGGAGGGGCATGTTAGCTTTCAACCTACTTTTTAGCTTAGTAAACTCCTGGTTTGCAGTCTGTATATTTTTACTGATTAGCTCTACATTTGTCCTTCTAGTCTCTAGTTGTTTCTCCTTTTGTGCAATAGCACGCTTGGAACTATCCAAATCCACCAACAATTTCTTGAGTTCCCCTTCAGAGAGCTACAACTCAGTGAGGGTCTTAGTGAGCTACTCGGTAGGGTTTTTTAGATTCTCTGGTACAAGAAATTCACAAATATGAGAATAAATTATTTGTTGAAGCTTCACCACCTATTGCTTGAGGGCCACTACTTCGTTATTTCGGTCTATCACCTCCTTGGATAGAATATAATTTTTTCCTTCCACCTGGGCTAATTCCCTAGACTACACATGTTCACTAGCAGAAATATTCATCTTATGACTTAGATCTTGGATCTCGACTTGTGAATTCTACGTAGGAGTCTCTATCACGACTTTGTCTTTTGGTTTTACTCCTAGGTTGAAAATCAGTTCTTTGAAGTTCTAATTTTGTAAATGTATAGATATGGAATTATCTCTCTCTTGCTTTAGTTTTGTGGTAGCCTTCTTTAGTAGCTTCTTATATTTTCTAATTGTCATAGCATTTTAGCGTAGTTTGTTGTAAATAATCTCTCCCACCTATCTATGAAATTTGATTTTTTTGTGGCAGATGGACACTAGTTATGTTAGAGATATATCCAGAGTCCTAAACTGTGAGCCTGATGGAAGGGACTGTGTCGAGGGATGATGTAATAAAAACTTATTTTGATTCTTCTCCAGGTCCATGGCAGCTAGAAGTTTGGTTTGGTAAGGTACCAAATGTGATGTTAACTATTGTTGCATCTTTTCTCTAATCCTCTTCTTACTTTCCTCTATTTCCTTTCATGCAACCCAACTAGATCTTGTTATTATCGAGCTCCTAGAAAAAATAAAAAATACAACCTCTATACACAAAGAGGAAAAAGATTGGAGTGTGTCTTCTCAGGTCACTTGGAAGCCTGGATGGTCTAACTTTATCTCAGTCAACCTGGTCTCAATCTCTTCACCAATTGTTTCTTGGATTTTGGCCCTTTTACTAGAGTGAGTTTATTCCATCTTCGTTTCTCTAGTCTCATCCACATTCCTATTCTAAGCCTTATCCTTTGAAGCCAAATTTTCAATCTCCATCTCTATATTAATAGGCCAGGAATTGAAGTTAGCCTTCCATTAAAATTCTGGCCTATATTCATGATGATAAGCTGAGGCATTAATGTTTTTCCTTTTCATTGAAATAATTCCATGGGGATCATAGTGCCAAATGTCTCCCATTTCAAAATTTAGTTCCTTTAGCAAATATTCAACTGGATGAAAGGCTTGTCTAGTATTTACAATGAAAGGACCTATTGGCTTACCCAATTTGAACATATAACCTTTATTTGCAGCAATGAAGTGGATTTGGTTCACATGTAGGATTTGTATGATGAATTCAAGGGTCAATATTATCATGGGGATAAAGGTAGGCGAGCGATAAGGAGGAAGCTCGTACCCACTAACCATAATTTCAGTGTAATCCTCGAATAAGTACCATTCACCCACACTTGTGTCTTTACTGAGCTAGAGGATAGCTCTTTACTGGGGCAGAATCCTTGGGGGAGAGACATTGTGAATAATTTTGTATGTTGTTGGGTGTGGAGCCTGATTATATTCTTTATTCAAACGTATCGCTGCATTGGACCCCAGTTCGTAATGGGGCAGCAACACCACCCATTTTTTTGCTACCAGGGGGTTTGGGGGGGGCGACGATGATTTTTATGATCCCCCCCTAGCATCGCCCTCGAAGCTAAAAATAGATGTAAAATTTCCTTATAAAGTATTGTAATTTCATAGTCAATTTGAGTCGTTCATTAGGCAAATGATCTGATGGTAGAAGTTACGTTTAATTTAGGGTTCTTTTCCCTAGAAGGCAACCCCTCACTATATATGAGGGAATTGTATTGCGGCTGAACATATGTGTATTCTGAGTGAAAAAAGAGAGAGGATATTGTGTGAGAGTGAAGAGGAAATTACAATGGATTTGATTTAGGTTGTATCTCTTCATTTTGCTGGATAATATAAAGGAAGGACTGTACGTTTCTCTGTGGACATATCCCAAATTGTGTGAACCATGTATATCTGTGTCTCTCTTGTTTAATTGATTTTTTGTGTTTATATTTCTGCAATATTTTATGTCTTCCATTGCTCTGTAATATAACATTTTCTAACACATATAACCTTTATCGGTAGGAATGAACTAGATTTTATCTACATGTAGGATATATCTAATGAATTCAAGGGTCAATATTCTCATGGGCATAAAGTTAGGTGGGCGATAAAGAGGAAGCTCGCACCTATTAACTCTAATTTTAGTGTAATCCTTGAATAAGTACCATTCACCAACCCTGGTGTCTTTATTGAGCTAGAGGATAACTCTTTTTTGGGGCACAATCCTTGGGGGAGATACATTGTGAATAATTTTGTATGTTGTTGGGTGTGGAGCATGATTATCTTCTTTATTTAGATGCATCACTGCATTGAACCCCAGTTCATAATGCGGCGGAAACACCACCTACTTTTTCACCGCTAGGGTTGTCTAGGGGGGGGGGGGAGGGGGTCGATGATTTTTATGAGCCCCCCTAGCGAGGGTTCAGGGCAGCGCCCTCAAAGCTGAAAATAGATGTCAAATTTCCTTTCAAAATATTGTAATTTCGTAGTCAATCTAAGCCATTCATTAGGCGGATGATCTAATGGTAGAAGTTATGTTTAATTTAGGGTTTTTTCCTAGAAGGAAACCCCTTGCTATATATGAGGGAATTGTATGGCGGATGAACATATGTGTATTTTGAGCGAAAAAGGAGAGAGGATATTGTGTGAGAGCGAAGAGGAAATTAAAATGGATTTGATTTAGGTTGTATCTCTTCATTTTTTTGGATAATATAAAGGAAGGACTGGTTGTTTCTCCGTGGACGTAGCCCAAATTGCGCAAACCATGTATATCTGTGTCTCTCTTGTTTTTTTAATTTTATGTCTTTATATTTCTGCAATATTTTATGTGTTCCATTGCTCTGTAATATATAATTTTATAGCACATATAACTTTTCTTGGTAGTAATGAACTGGATTTGATCGACATGTAGGATCTATCTAATGAATTCAAGGTTCAATATTCTCATGGGAATAAAGGTTGGTGGGCAGTAAAGAGGAAGATCACACCCATTAACCCTAATTTTAGTGTAATACTCAAATAAGTACCATTCACCCACCTTGGTGTCTTTACTGAGCTAGATGATAGCTCTTTTCTGGGGCAGAATCCTTGGGGGAGAGACATTGTGAATAATTTTGTATGTTGTTAGGTGTGGAGCCTGATTATCTTCTTTATTTAGAGGTATCGCCACATTGGACCCTAGTTCATAATGGGGCGGCAACACCGCCCATTTTTTCGCCGTCAGGGGGGTCGAGGGGGGGGGGTTTGACAACAATTTTTATGAGCCCCCCTGGCGGGGGTTCGGGGCAGCGACCCCAAAGCTAAAAATAGATGTAAAATTGCCTTATATAATATTGTAATTTTGTAGTCAATCTGAGCCGTTCATTAGGTAGATGATCTAAGGGTAGAAGTTATGTTTAATTTAGGTTTTCTTTTTCCTAGAAGGAAACCCCTCACTATATATGAGGGAATTGTATTGCGGCTGAACATATGTGTATTCTTAGTGAAAAAAGAGAGAGGAGATTGTGTGAGAGTGAAGAGGAAATTACAACAGATATGTTGTAGGTTGTATCTCTTCATTTTGTTGGATAATGTAAAGGAAGGATTGGTTATTTCTTTGTGAATCTAGCCCAAATTACGTGAACCACATATATCTTTGTCTCTCTTTTTTATTGATTTTCTATGTTTATGTTTCTGCAATATTTTATGTGTTCCATTGCTCTGTAATATATAATTTTGTAACACATATAACATTTCTTGGCAGGAATGAACTGGATTTGATCCACATGTAGGATCTATCTAATGAATTCAAGGGTCAATATTCTCATTGGCATAAAGGTAGGTCGGCGGTAAAGAGGAAGCTCACACCCATTAACCCTAATTTCAATGTGATCCTCGAATAAGTACCATTCACCCACCCTTGTGTGTTTATTGAGCTAGAGGATAGCTCTTTGCTGGGGAAGAATCCTTGGTGGAGAGACATTGTGAATAAATTTGTATGTTGTAGGCATACATGTAGATATGAAATGAGGAAAAACCTCATTGTTTTGCTTCTTCCTAACAACAAATTCACAATAAAAAAAAAAAAAAAAACTTTTTCTATTTGTGTGAATCCATAAGACTAAGGCCCAAGTATTCAAACTCATCCACATGGGTGTATAAGAAAAAATAAAACAAAATGGAGTAGTATCTAAAGAATACAGTGATAGGAAAATGGTGCAATTGAAATTTAATGGATTCAATGAGGAATGAAGGTATATCAAAAACATGGTCTGGCTTCATCATCACTCTCATAAACCTTATGACAATTTTAGTAACATTAGTGGCATCATATTCCCCAAATATTTGTGTAATCACCGTGAGGATGGGATGTACGACTTATGTAAACATAGTTATGGGAAAAGAGTTAGCAATGGGTAAGGATTGGTGGCCTCATCTGTAATAAATCTTGTTGTTCCCTAGCTAGGAGAGCATTATAGCTGTAGAACAAGGTAGCTTTAGTAAATTTTTCAGAGTTAGGAGAAATTGGGTAAACTAGAGAATTTTGAATAAGTTCTAAAGTTATCTCCAAAATCTTCACTCCACTAGATGATTCAAAGCAATTTTTGTCTTCAACATAGGGCATGACAAGCCATGAATCAAAATCTGGAAAATGATAGACATATGGTGCAATTTGCTAATACAACCCCGAATCCACTACATTAAATGGGTCTTCTCCCTTGAGATGGTGGTCATACATGTTGAAACTGAGGTATGATAGGTGGTAGGGGCATGGTGAGTCATATATTTGAGATTATGTGTCCATGAGTGGTTCAATGTTTGAGAAGAGTTCAACCTCTCGCGATTTAGGTGTTCTAGGTGCAGGCTTCTTCATTTTGAGCATAAGGACAAAAATATAACCAGAAGGTCTGCGGGTTGCCTCATTGATTAGGATAATTTTGAATGAACAATGTTGAGGAATATCCGAACTGTCTGTTATGTGAAAAACGTCATGGACTAGTGGAGCAGAAGGAGGATTTGACTACAAGAAATATACTTTTAAATTTAAATGGTTAATGGCCCAGCTTTTTATAGGCGGGAGAAAATGGTAACGTGACAACATGTGAGATCATGAGGAGGTGAAAAGTGGCATAAGGTGATTGGGAGGGTGACTAAATGACAAATGAAGGGGGAATACCTTTACCTTTTACTGAATCGATCACTTGTTGACGTTGATGCTACCTCGGTGTATGGCATGGTGGGCGTGGTACACACCTCTCTCCGGTAGGTGGACAAGTGGGATTTGGGATTGAGCAGGGGGTCTGGACCCCTTGGAATAATTCGGGTCGTCGATCTACCAGATTGGTTCCCTTGACCTTTCTCCTCTAGGGCTTGTCACTAATATATCAGTTACGGTAGTTCCCCCCTATAATGCTTTTGGGGGTTGGACAGATCATGATGAATGATGATATGCTCGATACTTGCTCGGAGTTTAAACAAAGGAACCCACCATCCATTAAAATCCCATCTTTTTTATTTATGTGCTTGTGAACAAAAAAGGATTTTGATGTTGTCTGTTATTTGAGTGTGTTTAATGTGTAGCAAGCACCTAATTTTTGTTTCCCTTTTCCATCTTGAGCATATATGTTCCTCTCCGCAAAGGGTTAAATCTAAGACCATACGATAAAGATGTAAAAAGGTAGATAAGATAAAAACATGGAGTTCATTTTTATTTTTTCTTTGCTACAATTTGATATACCAAATTCCCAAATCTATTTTAATTTAAAAGTTGACATTTATAATAATTTGGGATTTATCAATTGTTTGCATAGAACTTATCACCCCTTATAGTCACACAAGGATTATTTAATGCTTGGCATACCTATACATGCTACATCATATGTTTATAACTTATACCAACATACGTTTCAATATGTGTTACTCGATGTTTAGGAGTTTCAACATATTAATCATATTAAAAGGTTATTATTACAAAAAATTAAACTTTGGTTCCCATTCTTCATTTGGTATAATATTAATGTTGTGGTTTGAGATTCTTTGATAGTTATGGTAAGTATTTCTTATGATTATGTGCTATATTATGGTGTTTACACATTGACTTAAACCTTAAACCATATCGATGTTGTAAACTAAACCCTAAATGATCAATGGTGGAGATGAGTTATGGTTTCTCTTTGTTGTTCAAAAGACCTCCCCAACCACTAACTCATTCCTTTACACATTCAAGAGGTTTCGGTAAGAACTCTGACACTCTACAACTATCCTACTTCAACTCTTTACTATCTATATGAATGTAGATAGCATGAGATTGTTGTCTCAACAAGATTTCTTTCATCGACCATCTAGAGCATAAATCTAAATATTTTCACTTAAGGAGTTTTCATTTGAGGTAGTAACACCCTCCTCCCACATTTACCCAAGATAACCAGTCCATTGGGGTAAACATATGATGAGAGGCTACTATGATGTGATTAAACTCTCCATGTATAGTTAAGGAAGTGGAACTAACATAATGAAACCCAATTGACCTTCCACACATGCTAAAGAACCTTAAGGAGCCAACCAACCCTTCTAGTGACCAACCCCTGAGACAACTTGACATTTTACTGATTTCGACCCTCAACCACTCTCATGACAAGCCATGCATGTGACTAAGGCCTTATGGTCATTCCCATAGAAGGGAATGCCAATGACTATGGAATTTTCCAAGCAGTTATGTGCCAGCAACCTTAGAGTTTGAGCCACTTTTTTAGGGCTAGGTCTCTTGCCACTTCCTAGAACTTCATGAAACCTTCAAAAATGATAAATAACAATGGAATAAGGTTGCTAATGTAAGCATTGGTACAAGTACTTGATCTGAACCTTACTAGCCATGACAATAATCTCGTCAAGAATGTCAAAAATATGCAATCTGCTGGTCACAACAACAAACTTTAGTATACAGGTCTCATACTTATTTTAGATTCATAAGGAAGCAGTGTTTCCTTATCACAATAATTGCATTATCATTTATTAGGTCATATAATCCTTGTACATTCATTTTATAATCAAAACATGATGATAGCCACACATCGATTCTGTCATAAAACATATTCATAACCAACATATAACCAACATAAATAACAAGTATATATCATCCATAAAAACCACATATGAACAAGTACATTTACCCATACTATACAAGAGGGAAATATCTCTTATTAACATATGAAAAATGCAACTAGGTATGGTAATTCCACGTGCCACCTAACCATAGATTAGATGAACTAAATCTTTCTTTCAGCCAATCACCCCCATGCCATATTACAAGCATGAATGTGGGACTCACAACAAAACCAACCAGGGTTTCCTTAGGATTTACCGCAATTCCCACCATATCACTAGGCTCAAACCTTCATCAATGAAACCAGGATTTACTACAATCCCCACAAGATCACTAAGCCCTAAAAAGAATGGATTCCTCTGTATATATCCACCTAAACTGTGTGGAATGTTTCTGTCTCAACCTCTCAGCTTTATTGTGTATCTAGCCATTACCGATGAAGGGATTCCTAGGCCTATGAGGTATCCACCCTTTGAGCTTTATGCTATATCCCACCATCATCAGTCAAGGGACTCCTAGGCTCAATCAAGGGTATTCATCACTGAGTTTTAACATTTATGCCACCATAAACTGGTTGAGGATTCCTAGGCCCAATCGAGGTGTTCACTATAGAATTCCTTGTAGATTCAAAATGCTTATGTGATTTTCTAAAAACGAAGACTTGAATCTACTCTAATCATCTCCAGAAACAATTAAATGACCGTGAAATCATGAAACATACAAGAGAAAGAATTCAATCAACACATTACACAATTATTTCCTAGGGAAAGCCACAACTAAAAACCCCTGCTATCTATATATTACATTAGTTAGAAAATATGAGAAGATTACAATGCTTTACTCAAGCCTGAGCAACCTCTACACTATCTCTATTTGTATCACTGCTTCATAGGCCGACTCTGGCAAACACATAGCCAATTTCGTAGGCTTCCAAGCTCCTACTTCTTTGAAATGTTCAATGTGGAATTAGGCCCCTATTTAATAGGAATTTTCCTCCATTGGATTACACAGTTACTTTAGGATCTTCCTCTGACTGCATGCATCATCTATACAATTTGGATAATTATACAACTGATAGTACATTGCCCTTGAACTCCAATCTCAACTGGGTAACTCTTAGGTCTAACATGCATGAGTTATTTATGAGTGAATCATCAGTCAACTGGTTGAACACATGAAGCATCACCCCACTATCTGACCTTCTACTAGTTCCTCCAATAGTTGGAACTACTTTAACTAACATTAACTCACTTTAAATGAATTAAAGTATTACAACTAAAAATAAACTCAACCATGGCTCCTATAAAGTAGGAGACACTCTACATGACTCTAGTTAGACCCTCAAATCGAATTAACTGAACCAACTAAGTCAAATTAACTTAGTTAACTCGTACAAGTTGTCTTGTGATGTGGAATTACAATTTTTCTCCTAATTTAATTCAAGGAGAAAATTAATTTAGGAATTTCTTGCTGCATTTTCAACATTCACACACTAGTACAAAATGAGAGATTATTGACTACATAACTAAAAAAGTTATCCACCACAATTATTTTAAGTGAATTACTACTAAATTTGATAAATTTTAAGTGACCCAACTAAATAGTGACTAACTTAAATGAATACTTTAGTCTAGGGATAAAATATATGACTAGATAATAAATGAAAAAATAAAAAATGATTAACATAAACGACTCTTATAGTCCAAGAATACAAATATGACCAACTAACAAGTATAACAATTATATGAACTAGTCATTTATGATAGTTATTTTTAATTGTGTCACTCCGAGAATGGAAAATTGCAATTTTGATATTGAAGTGTTACACTTCACTAAGTTTTAACACCACAGAGGGATTAAGATACCCCCTCTAAATCCATCTATAGTGTTGAAATTTAGAGACAAAGTGGTATCTCAATGCATCTATAGTGTTCAAATTTAATGACAAAGGGGTCTCCGAATTTATCTACAGTGTTAAAATTTAGAGGCCCCCTTTCTAAATCTGCAATGTTAAAATTTAGGTACATGGATTCAATTGGTAGGAATGTAGAATTAAAAGAGCTAGCCATGAATTAGATTTTTGTTGTATTAGAACTTCTGAAATAGATCTTCATTATCAGATTCAAGCAAAAAGCCCCAAACTTTCAATGTTTTATTAAACTTGATATAATTACATTTCATATTTTCCAGTGCAAAAGTATTCAATATTTTATTTAACTTGATAACAATGTACAAGTGAAAATTCACTTTACATATTGATAATCCTTAATGATACATTTTATAGATGTTAAAAAAAAACTTAATTCCTTCATATTCACCTTAATTAATATATCGAAGATTAAACTAAATCCAAAATTATCCAAAACTTTACGGGCATACACATATTGGTGGCGATCAATTACCTTTTAAACATTAATATAATAGTTAAAAAAAAGTATTTTTCAAGAAAAAAATCTTAAGGTAATATAAAAAAATTAATTTAAAAGGTAATTCATTGAAAATATTGGAGGGAAGGATTGATTTATCTCATATAATCATGTCAACGTTGAACTCTAACGCCTGCAATGTCAAATTCAACAAAGAGGCGATGCATAAATTTCATTACAAATTTGAATGACACTGCTACAATCTTAGGAGAAAGGTATGTGTTTTTTATTCGTCAGATGGTTGATGGAACAAAATTCCCTTAACTTAAGTTCAAGGATCCTTAAGTTTAAGGTTTGTCTTTAGTCTTCTAAATGCTTGTGGAGGTTGTTGGGATTTTACTTATTTTTTGTGGTTAGGAGGTATTTGAAACGAGGACATCTCATTGATGCTTTGATAGAATTGAAACCCTAGAATCTTGGTTGCTTGCTATAGATCCCACTATTCCAGGGTATTGAAGGTTTTTAGGGTTATGAATTACATTTTTTTTTTAAGTTTGAATTTTTTGAAGCCCTAATCATCTGTGGCATCTTCATTTTTGGGGCTTTTCGATTTTTTTGGTGTATGTGTAATTTTTTTCTTAGATATGTAATTGTGGAAGATGTTTTGGAAATTGCAAAACCTCCATGGATTATTTTTTGTGGCATTCATTTAATTTCAATTTTCTTTTATTTTAATTTTAGTTGACTTCTTCTACCTTTTTTGGTGTGGTTGGGGTTGGTGCATAACTTCGTACAATATCTCAACTTTACTACGAGGCTACCTTTGGCAAACACATGTCACTAAGGCCTCTCAATTTTATCAAATTCATTCAGGAGGTTTACTTGGCATCATCCTCATATAAGATATCAGTAGAATATTATCATGGGGAGTGAGCCCAAATCCTATGCCTTTTACCTAGCACCATCCTCATAAAGGACTATTACCTTTGGCTAAGAGATGTTGTTGAGGTGTATTAGTTTCATCAAAGTAACCTATGCCTTTTACCTGGGCATGTCCTCATAAAATACTGCTAAGCTATTAGCATTGGAAAGTGAGGACTATCAAACAACTATCATTATCATGGGAGTGGTGGCTCAGTTGTTCATATAAGTTATTATCAAATAGTTGTATGTATTATATAAATAACAGATTTAATAGTTCAGAAACAACAAATTTAGATGTTTCCTTTTGCTTGTAGCTTTGGAAAATCCAATGAGAAAGTGTGAGTTCTCCTGGGGTGTGCGGAAGTGGCCTTGACCCAAGAAGAGGGTTCAATCCAGAAGGATCTAACGTTATAACAATGTATTTCACATATGTGTTGACACTGTGCACATATTGATGGGCCATAGTGGCAAACCTATCTTGCAGATTTTTCTCATAAATAAACTTGTAAGCAATAGTCAACACATATTTTTACCTTGATGAGTTTCCTCCCTTACTGATAAAAGTTGGAGTTGTAATTAATCCAATCACAAAGGAAGAAGCAAGATCTAAAATGCGGCTTGAAATATAACCATCCTACATCATGTACATTTAAATTTCTTAAACATCCTAATCAATCATACCTGATCAGAAAGATCACTTGCTACAAATTCATAGAATCCATGGCTATAATGTGTTTACCATCCTCTATTTCTTTTTAAAATCAGCAAGAAAAAATATTTTCCACCTCTATTAGAGACCATACTCACTATTTTTGAGTCTAGAGAAACAACTTGGAAACCAGATGGGAGCAAAAGAGCATCATATGAAAATGATGAATCAACTAGAGAAAAAGCAAGTTGTGCAAAAGCTCCAACGTCCTTTTCACCAATTCCATTGCATGCCTGTCAAATCATGAAAATAAATAAATAAAATAAATATTATTTATAGCAACATGTAACCTTTTTTTAAATGATTTAGCAGGAAATTGGACATAATAACTGCAAAAAAACCATATTTCTTTAGAGTACAACTTCCTCTTGTGTAAGATCATGCCTCTCCAACTTGACAGTCTCGAAGAACTATTGGTACAATCACTCCAATATTAAAATATATAGCTAATTCTATAAAACATTTAACCAAAATACTTGGTTATGGAATCATTTTACAGTCTATGAATGTTCTCCAAACAAAAATTAACTTTTTGAACACAATAACTTTCACCCTTCACATTGAACAATATGGCCTATGGTGGGCATGAATTGGCCATCTCCAAAGAAACTAATTTGTGATATAGGAAGTTTAAAAGGACTTGTCTTTAAGGTGGACACAAAATATATATAATTGGACAAATATTCCCATTGTGAATGATTTTCCCACAAGAACAAGATAAATAGTGTTGGGGATATAATTTTCCCACTCAATAAGTTAGAAATTGACTTCATTATTTGGAAATAAAAAAAACGTCAGTTCAAAACATTCATTATGCACTGTATAAGCACCACAAACATGACAAAAGTCTCTCAACAGAAATATCTGAACCTTAATTTCCCTCAAATTATATTGAATATGTAAAGTATATATTTTGACAACATGAGCATTTAACCTATAATATCATATTTTCATTTGCGCACAAAATTCCAAAACCAAGAGGTGAAATCCCTTCAACAGATGAAATCTTAGAACACAACATCTTACTTGGAGATGTGTTTATGCTAACGGTCTTCTTGCATTCCATTAGGAACCATCAAAGTTGATCCATCATATGCGAATCCATTTATGGCCTCAATGAAACTCCTACATTGATTAACAACATCCCCTCAGCAATAATAGGCAACAATGCCAATTATGAAGAAAATGTTAAACTTCTTGATTGAAATGTCTCTTATTCATTCTCTTGCTCAATATTCTCCTTGTAGATAGACGCCTATTGCCCAGATATTTTTCCCCTGAAACATCATTTTATATTTGGAATAGACTCTTTAGTGTCTAATCAAAGGAAACTACATTAGAAACTTAGATGGGCCATGAGGCACCTAGTCATTATATAAAATAAAATAGAGATAAATTGCATTAGATGACTTTACCATTATTGTCATGATCTAGGCAATTATTATAGATGATTTATACGATGGGAACAATATGACATGGACAATATATGGATGCATCATGATAAGCATAGGGATAAGAAAGAAAAGGGGGGAAGGAAAGGCTACGTATACTGGGCATCTTAGTAGATCATCATGGAAAATGCTACACTACCTCCAAATCCATATGATCTACAATATGAACAACTGAGCCACCAAGAGAAGCAAGAGCCATCTCTTAACCCTATCCCTCCAAAAATCCTCTTCCTTTCTCAATGACCCATCATCACCCTATTGCCTTTTATAATGTCATGTTTAACAATTTTCAAAGCTATGTTCACTTTATTATTTAAATACCTCCCCACATTGTAATTAATAGAAATGAATGATATGGTTCCTTCTTCTCATTGGGCCAAAGGTTTGATGATTTGTAGTTGTGGTCATGGTGGGTTGGTTTATATGAGTTCTTGAGCGATATATATGTTCACCCACTTGATTCAATAGGAATGTTCTTGTAAATTTTCTATGTCTATAATGACAATTAAATACTAGACTAAAGGGTTTCCAGAGTCAGTCAGGTTGTGGGGGGTCAAACCTTAGGGTTGGGAATCAAAGGGACCTGCTTGTCCTTGAAACTACCTACCTGTCACCTCTGGAGTATATAAAACCGCTTGTTATCTAACTTTCCAACTTTCACATGAACGAACCATATTGACTTGCATTGAATTCATTCACATTTGAATTGTATTATAGAATTTTCATATTTATTGCCATGATTCAAGCAAATCTAGTAATTATGGCTAAAACAACTTATGGTTCACTTTTATCTACAACTAAATAAATTCGCACTCCTAACCCATTTTGGAGTTCAAACATATTGAAAAACCACAAGAAATGAACATGGAAGTACAAACGTTGTCTTGAACCAACTTTCACTAAAGTTCCTAATAAAGTTATCCCATTGATTTTCTTATAATTAAATTTCTAAGCTATAGAATTTCAAAACAAGGATAAGAATGTGTGATTTGTCTCTAATGAAGATGCATACAGAGTCAATGGATGATATGGTTGAGATCTCTTTAGAAGGGGGCCACTAAATACACATCTACAAGAGGAAACATAAGGGCACTAACCATGCATCTACAAGGGAAAACACAAGGCCACTTCCCCTGCACCTACAAGGGAAAACATAAGGAAGGAAATCAGGAAACAAGTGGCCTCATCATTTAAAGTGATAAATTATCAACATGTTCTCTTGCCATATATGAGTAGCACGATGTTGACACTATCACTCATACTATGGATGTTGTTGGAGATGAAACTATTACTGAATGGGGACATGCTCCAAATGGTTTGGATGTCCCATTTCTCATGTCAAGCTCATTTATTCCCATTTGTGCTTCCTAGTTTCTTTCTCATTTGAGTGTCTTAGTATCTATGCTTATGTATATGCCAACGGTGTTTTTTATGTCATCCATCATGTATAGGTTAATAAAATTTGTTATACCATCCCTTATGTGGGACTCAATTGTGCTTATTAGTGTATATGTGCCAATAGCCTTTATTATGCCACCTCTCATGTATAGGTTATTGACCTTTGTTGTGGCATCCCTCATGTGGGTCTCATTTGTGCTTATTAGTGTCTATGGTTATGTATGGCTAATGGCCTTAAGTTTATTATTTTTATGTTCTTACTAAATGTATTTTATCTATTTTTTATACAACACTTAATTTCTTGGGTTGTTTTGGTAGGCACATAAGCCCAATTTGAGTTTGTGTTTACTTGGAAATATATTGTTTATACTAGTTATTTGCACCATGTCCTGTAATACTATCACAACATACGTCAACTCGTGACTATCAGAACTAAATGTGATTGTCATATGTTATGTTTATGTGTGTTTTAAAATTTTAAAAGAGTTGGGAGCTCTTTGGTGCTCAGACATATTGGATGTTTTCCAAACAAGAGCCATATGACTAGACATAACTCCACTCAGATGATATTGTGTTATATAGAATGAAAATTGTTCCTTTGTGCATTCATTAGTTATCTCAATAGTTACAGGTTTCTTAGATTATAATCCTTTCTTTATGCACTTAAATTGTCTCCATAAATGAATAATAATTTGATAATTAATATTAACAAACACATGGTTAGTACTTAATTCATAGTTTACTTTTAGCATGCATCACCTCATTATCTGTTTTTTGAGTTAAATGGGGCTTAAAATTCCTACTCTCACTCTAAGATGCTTCTGATCCACAATTCTATTATACCTGTAGGCACTAGTTGCATTAGAATCAGAGTTAGAAGTATGTACAATAGTCAAAATTTTGCACTATTGATTGTGTAGTTTTGAAAATCAATGAACAATTTCAATATGTGGAGCTCCATAGGGAATACCTTGAAATATACCATTATTTTCATTTCCATATGGAATGCCCATTCGAGACTCTGAATTAAATGTATTGGGATTAAAGGCTAATTCATCTCAGAGCTACATCACATGATCAATCACCACACACTCACATTATATTTTGAGGTTACCATTGAAATCATAACCTGTGTTGAAATACTCTTCCAAACAAAGAATTAAGTTGCTTCAAGCACCTAGTGTCACATGCAACAGTTGGTGGCATATGTTGTAGGATGAAGAACAAAAAAACATGTGAACTAGATTGCAAGGATAAATGGAAGAGATTGGTCTATATGGATAGTTGAAATGAAGTAATCGTTGTCTGCTTACACTTTCTCACAACAAAAGCACCTATTAACATAAATATGTGAGTGTATAAATTTATACTCTGATATGAAATACGTGGTATAGATTTAAATTTTATACTTGATAGGGCATGCCTATTGTTGTTCCTTAAGAAACCAATTTCCAGGCTATGGGGAAATTGTGCTTAAGACATTAATAAATATTTTTTACTGTCACTTATTGTTTGTTGTATTATCAAATGAAGGACATGGAAAACTTGGTCTTTAAACTCTTAATACATGTATGACTAGAACATCTCAGAATTCCATTTGTTGCTAAATATAAATGATGAATGAAGAAAACTTGAAGGAAAAGTTAAGGATAATATGTTGATCTTTCACAGAAACTATTATCCATCACTTAGAGGAATTATGGAAATGAAAATTGAATCATAGACAATATGCTGCTTAACACAGGAACTGCTATCTGTGACTTAGGGAGAAGTTAAAGATAATATGTTGATCTTTCACAGAAACTACTATTTGTAAATTATAAAGGAAATGAGGACTTCAAATATAGGAGTGCTCTTTTAAGGAAGTTTAACTTTATCTACATAAGCAAATAAAGACTTGCACCTTCATTACTATACTTGAAAAAGAAGAAAACATAGCATGACACATGACAGAGAAGCTTACAAAATTATATGCAACAACTCATGGAAACTTCCGTTTCTTTCATTAATCAATGATGATATCAGGAATACAATTGCCTAGTCTCTAGGGCCTCCAAAGTTCGAACCCTTTCTTAGTAAAATTTCGTCTTTCTATACATTGTGGAACAGTTGTTGATTTCTGAAACTGCCCAAATTATCTAACTGCTTCTCTAACTATATGAAATAAAAACTATTACAGAATTTTACAGAGGGTAAAATACACCTCAAAGAACATGAAATAACAAAAACATAACTAGATTTAGAAGGGAATGATAACTAATGGCTTGCTCTATTGATTCACTGCCAAATTCCTCTGGTAATGCCCTCATGATGCTTAATTCACTTTAGCCGTAGTAAAATACATTTAGTTTGTGTAATCACGGTTTACATGGGCATTTTGATTGGCCAAAATGCCAAGAAATATATAAGATTGTCTTCCTCTTAAGCTTCGGCTCTAACCCTGATTTTTCGCATTACACAGCGAAATTAACATGAACTTCTTATTAATCTGAAATTCAAAAGAGTAAATCTTGCTTTATAAACCTTTCAAATCTGCCCATTCAACGTTCCGTTGACTTCCATCGCAAATTGCAATCGGCTCGAAAATCTCTGTAAAACTTAACTTATGCACCCGACCACAATAACTATGAAAATATTGCAATTATGCATAAAACTTTTATAATGAAAATATATGATAAAACATTCTTTTCCACTTCCAATACGGGCTCAACACAATTCCTAAGGCATACTTCCTGCCAATCCATCTCGACCGTTGATCTACGCTTTTCAAATCGAACGATTTGTAAAGGTTTCGGTGGGACATAAGCCCAAAGAATACCCGCTCGAAATGGGAAGTTTCCTCTCTCCACCCAGCTACTACGTGTTGAATGATGAGTGGGATTAGGTGATCTCCACTAAAACCACTTACCATTTTCATTCCACCCAAAATCCTGCCTTATAGCTCGAAATTTTGTCTTTTAATACACCTTGCGGACCCACCGAGGCTTTTAATTAATCTATATATGCTTGAAAGTCCGGCCTTTCTATTATAATACTTTATAATAGAAATTTATATAAAACAACATAAACAACAAATATATGTGAATATCAATACAAATCACGATAATGTGGATGTGCTGACTTATAAAATATAGCACATAACCTTATCGGGTCCGAAATCCAATCGCTCATCACAATCGATGCTTTCCATATATATATATATATATATATATATTTAATATGCTATGTGATATGATGGACCCGCCACAATTACAAAACATAATATATATCGTTTCGGGTCTGTTATCGCAAATCACGATTAGTGGAACCCACATGTATGTATATAAAGGACTTTCAATACAACGGATCTGCTGAACTTTTAAACACGCTATATATATTATTTCGGGTCCAGTCCACCCATATCGCAATCGGCAGAGTCGTATACATGTAATATAAGTTCTTTACGTTGTTTCGGACTCGCCATCATTATAAAATATGGCATATATATTTTCCAGTCCAATGTTAAATTTTTAACACTTGTTCCTTTGTTTTCCTTTGTAAAATCTGATATATTTCTCCATTTCTTTTATATTTTGATTTCCAAGATACTTGCCTTATCTTTTCATTCAAAATATTTTTCAAGTGATTTTGAATGAAATAATGAATGAAACAAACAACAAAATACATGTTACAACATCTGGCTCCACCTGGGGACAGTGCTTTTGCCACAGAAGCATTAAGAACCGCAGATTAGTGCATTCACCTCGGGCATGAAGTCATATATTGCTTTGCATAAACTGAACTACTATGGGATTTGTACAATGATTTCACTCTAGTATTCACAATGAAATGATGCTTATTCTTTAGAACTGGAAGTAGTGCTTTAAGTATTGCCCATTTAGAGGCAGCTGTAGAGTTTTCCCATCAAGATTATCAAGAATGAAGGTATTATTGGATCTCACTTCAGAAATTCTAAAAGGACCATATCAGAGAGGATCAAACTTCCCATGTTTACCCTTATCTACTCTTCTGGTATCCCATCTCAATACTAAGTCTACAACTTTAAAATACATTTCTTTGGCTTTTCTGTCAAAAATATTTTTCATCTTGAATTGATACATAATCAAGTTGCCTCTTACCTTGTCCATGTTCTCGCTTAGCTCAACGGTCTATATCCATCTATCTATTCAGTGACCGAATAAAGGCAGGAGAACAACTTAAATAGACTGGCACTAACCAAGACACTAACTAAATGAAGGAAGTAACTTAACTTGAGTGACGAAGTCTTCATGTTGCTCTTTACTGAGGGCAAGGTAATTTATTGCTTATCCGCACCGGGCAAGGTGCGAAGCCGCTTGCTCGACCAAAGAGAGAGCAAGGAATTTCTTGCTTTCTTGACGTTAGAAAAGCAAGGAACCAGAGGGGCTTGCGCTTCCTAGGGCAAGGAACCTTCTTCACTAACAAATCTAGTTGGAGTCCACCACTTTGTTCATTCTTCTTACCAAAGCATTTGGTTCTTATTTCGCCTCTTGAATAATTTCAATCACTAGCTTTACAAGTTGACTTGAAAATAGAGCATGAGTTCCATATACTAATTCAAAAGGTGATTTCCTTGTAGATCTTCTTGTAGTTACTCTAGCAGCCCATAGAGCAAACTTTATCTTAGAATCCCAATCTCTTTGATTTTTTGCAATGGTTTTCTTAAGGATCTTCATCAAAGTTTTGTTAGTAGAATCAACTAATCCATTTCCCTAAGGATGGTAAGCTATTGAATGAGACAAAATAACATTATACTTGTGACAAAAAGTAATGAACTTACTTGAGTTGAAGACTTGAGCATTGTCTGTTATAATTTTAATGCGGCATCCAAATCTACTGAAAATATTTTCTTCGAGGAACTTCATTACTATCTGATCATTTGCTCCCTTAGTATGAATTGCCTCTACCCATTTGGTGAAGTAATCATTTGCTGTGAGAACCCACCTATGTTGTCTTCTTGAAGGTGGATTGATTTCTCCAACAAAGTCCAATCCCCATTGCCTAAATGGCTCCTCTATGAAAACTGGAATCAAAGGTAAAGGAGCTAATCTCTTCTTCTCAGCAAAGAGCTGACACTTCTGACAACTTCTAAAAAAATTATATGTATCACCAAATAAAGTAGGCCAGTAAAATCCTACCTGAAGGATCTTATGTGCAGTTACTTTCCAACTGTAATGTCCTCCACAAAACTCATGATAATCTTTGATTGTTTCTGTAAATTCATCATCTATTAAACATAGCAATAGAATTCTAGTAGGATCGTTCTAGTACAATCTGCCTTCCACAATTACATATGGTTGTACCTTGATCTTTAGTGCCCTATAATTTGTTCTATCTAAGGATTGAGTGCAAGAAAGAAAGCACAAATAATGAATTATATGCTTATACCATTCTGAACACAAAAATTTATACCTGATCTTCATACCTGGATTTTTCTCTCCTTCACTTTCTTCAGCTGCTTTTTCATCCACATGTGCCAACAAGTTAATTCCCAATGCCTAAAAGTTTGATTCTATCAACATTTGTGCCAATCCTTGTCCTTTCACCAACTTTGTAGGTTTTATATCCAAATCATATTCTTGGATCATGGAAATCCACTTTCCTCTTCTGCCTTCTACATCTCCCTGTATTAACACATCTTTCACTGTAGCATTTGGCACATAAGTAATGATTTGGGACTGCAGCACATAAGTTATAAAATATTTCAGGGCTTTTACCAAGGCATACACCTGTTTCTCAAGAATATTATATTTCAACTCATAATCCCCAAGAATCTTACTGAAGAATGCAACTAGATGCTCTCTCTCTTCATCATTATTCTGCAGTAAGATAACAGCTATTGAACTTGATGAGGAAAACAATAAAATTTGGAAAGGTTTCTGGCAATTAGGGCTGATTAATATTGGAGCTACCTGTAATGCCTCTTTAATCCTAGAAAATGATTCTCTAGCTTCTTTGGTCCAATTCACTTCGTTCTCCTTCTTTATCATATCAATGATTTCTTTCAGGATTTCTGCATAGTTGGATAAAAATCTTCTCAGGAAGTTTATCTTTCCCAGAAACTTTTGAATATGCTTTTGACTCCTGGGCAATGGTATTTTCTACATAGCTTGTACTCTGGCTGGATCTATTTTCACTCCTTCTCTGGAAACAATGTGTCCCAATAGTTTTCCTTCTTCCACAGCAAAAATGGATTTCTTTGGATTTAAGGAAAGTCCAAATCTTATACATTTATCAAAAGTCCTCTTCAAATGATCCAAATTTTCTTCATCCAACTTTGAGAAAATAGTAATATCATCCAAATATATAACTACAAACTTATTTCCAACAAAATCAATGTCCATAGTGCTTTGAAATGTAGCACCTGCATTCATCAATCCGAAAGGCATTATGGCATACATAAATGTTCCCCAGGGGGTTGTGAACGATGTTTTCTTCTGATCCTCCTTATCCACATCCACCTAGTTATAACCAAAAAATCCATCTAGCATTGACATTCTAAAAGAACCCATTACCTTTTGCAGCACATGATCCATCTTAGGCAATGGATAGTTATCTTTCAAAGAAGCCCTATTGAGATTTCTGAAGTCCACACACAACCTTATTTCTCCATTTTTCTTTATCACATGTACTAGATTAGCCACCCAATCAGAATACCTGGGTGGGACTATGATTTTAGCATCAAGCAACTTCTTGACCTCCTTTTCAATTGATGGTAGAAGCAGAGGATTTATCTGCCTAAGCTTTTGTTTGTAGGGTTTGACCCCCTCCTTCAAAGGAATATTATGCTGAATAATATTTACATCATAGGTTTTAAGATCTTCATAGGAACATGCAAAGACATCAACATAACTCTTGAAAAGTTTAATATATCTTTCTTGGAAATTAGGTGAAACTCTAGCATATAATTTGACTAACCTGGGATTCTCCTGAGTTCTAATGTTGTGATCCTGAATATGTTCATCCTATGAAATTTTCCCTGAGTCCACAGCCACATCATTTGAATCAAAAACCCTTTCAAGAGGAACAAGTCCCTTTGGTAGAATATTATCTTTTAATTGAAAGATTTTCTGATTTGCTATTGAATCTTTTAAACCACTGGCTCCTACAATTTCTGTTGTCTCTTCTTCGTCCTGATAAATTTATGTGCCCTGGAACTCTTCAACCATAGTCAAAAACTCCTTAATCTACTGGTCATCTTCAAAAACTTGACAGTTCTTAACATTATCAGGAACCGAAGGTCTGCGTCTCATTTCTACCTCATACCTTAATCTTGGATTAATAGGAGGCTTGAAAGTGCTAGTAGCCACAACCAATGAATCTGCCAATCTATTCTCATCTCTTGGGATGAATTGAAAGTTAAAAGCTTCAAAGAAATTTTCAATCAAATCCCATACCTCATTTATGTATGCCCGAAGCCTAGGATTCTTTGTTTGGTAGTGATCTTTTATCTACTTAATAATTAACTTCGAATCTCCAAAAGAAGAAATTAACTTGACTCCCATTTGTTTAGCTGTTTGTAAAGCAATAATCAAGGACTCATATTCTACCACATTGTTAGTTTCCTTGAACTCTAATTTGAAAGAAAAAGGGAACATATTACCTCCAGGTGCAATTAGAAGAAAACCAACACATGTTCCTTCTTTCGAATAAGCTCCGTCAAAGAAACATTTCCACACTTCTTATGTTTGCAACTGTATAATTACATTGGCTAAAGCAAGATGCTTCTGATTATCTTCGGCCAGCTCTGCATTATCATGCAGTTTGAAACAAGCAAAATCATCCTTCTCCTGACTATATACAGGTGAATTGCTTGCTCCGTTTTTTATAATTTTCCTTACAAACCTAGTTTCTCTATACAATCTCCTCTCCTCCCCACCAAAAAATGGTATAACAGCATATGTAAAATCTAGTTTCAAAACACCTCCCAATTTAGCCCCCCAGGACCTAGATAGAAGCATTCCAAATCTAGCAGGGATATCTGCTACTACAACATCCATGACCAAGCTTCTAGCTGGAATTTGGGCTACTGACATTGCCAAATCCTTAATAACCCCCAGACACTTGACCTTGTTTGAATCAAAAGAATACAAATCACTGTAAGGTTTGGTCACTTGTAGATTTAATTGCTTCATCAATGATAGAGGCATAAGATTATGTGAATCTCCCGAATCAAATATATAATTATGTAGGAGGAAATCATGAACCAATAGGGAAATATAAAAAGGAGGTATTGAAGAATCTACTTCCTCTACATGTGGACCAAAAACCACTACTAGTTTATCTTTCTGCAGATTTACAGTGTCACTCTCATTTTCTTTTAAATTAATAAACTTAGCAATCTCCTTTTGATAAGTAGGTGTTTTTTTCAATTCTGTAAGGGGAACTTGTATTCTTACCTTTTCCAACTCCTTGGTAAGATTAAACAAGTGACCCTATTTAGCAATCTTTTCATTCTCATCTTCACCTTTCTTTGTGACTGGAATTATTTGAGGAATTGAAACAAGTTTCTCCAAAGGAATTTTTCCAGTTTGATCTTGAGAAGATTCACCTCGAAGTATCTATGTCTGGCCATTTGCATTTTTCTGTTGCTTTCATTTATTTACTTGTTTTGCAGGCTGAGATTCTTGTGGAGTCGCCTTTGGTGAGGAAGTTGAAACTTGCTGCTCATTTTCATTTTCTTGATTTCTTGATCTTTTCCTAGACCTCAGATCATATTTATTATGTAGTTCAGCCTGCATAAAATTGGATAATTGTTTCCAATATTCATCAATTTCATTTCCATCATGAACAACATCTACTTCATCATACACATTCTCTTCTCCTTCAATGCCGAGTTCATCTTCATCAACTGCATATAATGTAGAAATTTGATCTTCAGGTTGTTCTGCACTAGGATCTGCTTCTATATATAAAGGTGCTTGAATTTGATTTTGATCTTTTCTTTCCTTTTTCAAAATTTTCAAAGGTTGTCTTCTGAATTGGGGATTAAAGTTCTTATTATACTGTGTTTGTCTCTAAGAGTTCTTATTCTCTAACTCTAACCTATTTAACTTATCTGACATAGTTGTAATTACATTACACATATCCTCCAATGATTGACTTTGAGAGGATTCTATCTTTTCCTTTCCCTTGTCTTGGGTAGGTTGTGCTTCTGGTGCTTTTCCTGCAGCCACCAGATTCACTTCTATCTCTAAAGCATTTTTTTGGATTTGATCAAGGGTTGGAGCTCTTCTTTCCCTTAATTTGAATCCAAAGTTTGATTCAAAAGCCCCTGAAAAAAGTTATTTTTGCACCAGCAGGAGGAGGCTTAATCTCTGCTGGGAGACTATTGTACAATTTGTTAAATCTTCTGAAAAATTCAGCCACAGTTTCATCAGACTTCTTCTTTATGGCATTAAACTTTTTTAATGAATATCCATGGTTTCTTTTTTCTCCCCATCTCTGAATAAACACATATTCCATCTCTTCCCAAGAAGGAATGGTATTATTGGGAAGTCCTTTGAACCATTTCCTTACTTCTCCATCCAGGGACTGAACAAAAAGTCTTAGAAAAAAATCTAAATGTTCAGCATTTAGGCTTTCTACAAAATTACAAAATACTACTACATGATTCTTTGTTGTTTATTCATCTTCTCCTGAGAAACGTGGAAGAGTTTTAAGGTAATCCTGTGGCATTTGATTGAAAGGTTGTGGTAGTTGAAGAGGTGCATACCTATTCACTAAGAATGTTGGTGCTGCCATGTTTACTGAACTTTGATTACCACCAAATGTGGAACTTGATTGAGAGGTAAATGGAATGTGCAAAGGAGGTAATGTGGTTATTGGTTGAGGTTGAATAATTACAACAGGTAAATGAAAAGTGACAGACTCAAAGGATTGGTCTTGACAGCTAGGTTCTTGAAATGAAGATGATGAAAAAGATGATTCTTTATCAGATGAATGTTCAAGTGAATTTCTACCTGATGCAGACAATGTAGGAATTGGTGTAATTGGAATCTTAGACCTTTCAACCCTCTTAGAAAATAGCCTTTTAGGATCTGAAAAAACTTGAACTTTCTTTTGTGAAGTGTCTAATCTTGTATGGGGCCTTCTTGAAGCTAGAGCTTTTTCTTTGATTCAAAATAGCCAGATATTTCCTCCTCACTAGACAACTAGAGGAAACTATTGAAACCCAAGGAAAAACCTTCTTATCTTCTTTCCCCAGCAATGACGCCAATTAATGTTGTTCCTTAAGAAACCAATTTCTTGGCTGTGGGGAAATTGTGTTTAAGACATTAATAAATATTGTTTATTGTCACTTATTGTTTGTTGTGTTATCAAATGAAGGACTTGGAAAACTTGGCCTTTAAACTCTTAATACATGTATGACCAGAACATCTCAGAATGCCATTTGTTTCTAAATATAAACGATGAATGAAGAAAAATTGAAGGAAAAGTTAAGGATAATATGCTGATCTTTCACAAAAACTATTATCCGTCACTTAGAGGAATTATGGAAATGAGAACTGAATCATAAACAATATGCTGCTTAACACAGGAACTATTATCTATGACTTAGGGAGAAGTTAAAGATAATATTCTGATCTTTCACAGAAACTACTATCTGTAACTTATAAAGGAAATGAGGACTTCAAGTATAGAAGCACTCTTTTAAGGAAGTTTAAATTTATCTACATAAGCAAATAAAGACCTGCAGCTTCATTACTATACTTGAAAAGAAGAAAACATAGCATGACACATGACAAAGAAGCTTACAAAATTATATGCAACAACTCATGGAAACTTTTGGTTCTTTCATTAATCAACGATGATATCAGGAATACAGTTGCCTAGTCTTCAGGTTGTCCAAAGTTCGAACCCTTTTTTAGTAAAATTTCATCTTTTTATACATTGTGGAACAATTGTTGATTTTTGAAACTGCCCAAATTATCTAACTGCTTCTCTAACTATATGAAGTAAAAATTATTACAGAATTTTACAAAGGGTAAAAGACACCTCAAAGAAGATGAAATAACAAAAACATAACTGGATTTAGAAGGGAATGATAACTGTTGGCTTGCTCTATTGATTCGCTGCCAAATTCCTTTGCTAATTCCCTCATGATGCTTAATTCACTTTAGCCGTAATAAAATACATTTAGTTTGTGTAGTCATGGCTTACATGGGCTTTCTGATTGGCCAAAATGCCAAGAAATATATCGGATTGTCTTCCTCTTAAGCTTTGGCTCTAACCCTGATTTTCCACATTACACAGTGAAATTAACACGAACTGCTGATTAATCCAGAATTCAAAAGAGTAAATATTTCTTGATAAACCTTTCAAATCTGCCCATTCAATGCTCCATTGACTTCCATCGCAAATCGCAATTGGCCCGAAAATCTCTGTAAAACTTAACTTATGCACATGGCCGCAATAACTATGAAAATATTGGAATTATGCATAAAACTTTTATAATGAAAATATATGATAAAACATGCTTTTCCGCTTTTAATACGGGCTCAACACAATTCCCAAGGCATATTTCCCGCCAATCCATCTCCACCGTTGATCTACGCTTTTTAGATCGGACGATTTGTAAAGGTTTCGAGTGGGACATAAGCCCAGAGAATACCTGCCCAAAATCCTGCCTTATAGCTCGAAATTTTGTCTTTTAATACGCCTTGCAGACCTGTTGGGGCTTTTAATATATATATATCTATATTAATTATATATATAATATTAATATATATAATATATATATATATATATATATATATATATATTATGCTTTAAAGTCCGGCCTTTCTATTATAATGCTTTATAATAGAAATTCATATAAAAAAGCGTAAACAACAAATATATATGAATATCAATAAAAATCGCGATTGGCAGAACCCATATGTATGTATATAAATGACTTTCAATACAATGGACCTGCCAAACTTTTAAACACGCTGTATATACTATTTCGGGTCTGACCCACCGATATCTTAATCGGCAGAGTCATATGCATGTAATATAAGCACTTTACGTTGTTTCGGACTTGCCATCATTATAAAATATGGCATATATATTGTCGGGTCCGTTGTTAAAGTTTTAACACTTTTTCCTTTGTTTTCCTTTGTAAAATCTAATATATTTCTCCATTTCTTTTATATTTTGATTTCTGAGATACTTGCCTTATCCTTTTTTTCAAAATATTTTTCAAGTGATTTTGAATGAAATAATGAATGAAACAAACAACAAAATACATGTTACAACACCTGTTATAGATTTAAATTTTAAATTCCCTTTTCCTATTGAAAATTGATCGGGAATTATAAACCTTTCATTCATTACATAGCCACAAGTCAAATTTATTATTATTTTTCTTTTTTCTTGTCATTATTGCTTATATGATAAATTTCAGATTTTAGGCTTCTGTGTTTTTTATCTTGTTTTAAATGGTTTTCTAAATCCATTGCATATTATGAGAAATTGTATATTAACGTTTCGAACCAACAACAATGGTTCATCTTTAGGATGCCTTATATTTTTCCCTCTTTATCTTTGTGACTGTTTCTAGCTTAGATTTGTTAATATTTTTAGAAGATACAGGAGGCACTCCTATCATACCACAAGTTTATGGTTTACCAAGCCTACATTGTGTTTGTTCCAAAGCATACCATGTTTCTTACTAGTTCCAGTAGTAATCTCTCTAATATTCCCACATGCAAAGTTTCAATTTTTGTTATTCAAACGACTACACTGGGCTCTCAAATGTATCCCTACCATTAGTGGCCCTTTTTACTAGTCAACATTGTCTAATTATCAATTGTTACTTATAATATTTATTACATAGCAAAGAATAATGCTTAAAAGAATCCACAATGGTGATGAATCTTACTACTTGTTGTGAGACATAGCGTTTTGAATCATTTATTCGATGATTTTCTGTGTTTAATGCATTTTGATTTTTTTTCTTTGGAGCATACAATTGAATCTCTACCACTTACATCAAAGTGGCATTTTTCCTGAATGGGCAGTGTTTTTAATATTTATATTTCTTTTATGTTAATTCAAAGTTACATCATCTTTGATTTTCAATTTCTCTCTTGTAACGTGATCTTTGATATTTTCGTATTTTTCACCTATAGATTTTAATTTTGAAATTATTAATCAATTCTATTGTTACAATATGATTGTAAAGAATCTTAATTTCTTATTGTTACAATTATAATTAGGTTGGTGTTCCTGGAGAGACAAAAGCCTTATTTCAAGATGGATAACAAGCATTCGTTGAGGAATAGAAGAGGTTGGAAAGCAACTAGATGTTGTATTAATGAAAGAATACATAAGTATCAAGGCACATGCTCAAAATCTTAATTCAAAGGCTCACATTCTATGTGCTTATGAAATGCCATATTCTCGAAGCGTTGGCATTACTGTCATTGAGCCACTACTAGAATTTACAACAAGCATTTCATCTTTTCTTAGCAAACCTTTGTCTTCTTTGAATGAAGATAAATAAGAAGAATCTAAAGGTAGTGAACAATGGGAGGAGGTCGAGACCTATGACATGGTTATTGTAGCAACTGAATCTATGAAGAGTTTGGATTTTAATGAATCAAGTTTAGGAAATGTTGGAGGTAATTTTGAGTCGATAGAAGAGAATTTAGAGTGGGATGCCAGTTGCTACTTCATATATGATTTCATAGTAGGTGGGACCATTGAGAGTTGTGTAGATCATATGCACAAGATGCATGGATTTTTTTATTCCTGATGTTAAATATTTGAAATATCTCTATGGATTACTAAGCTATCTTGGCTTCAACGTATTCCAAAAGAAAAAGTATATAATTTCTTGTTTCTTTTTCAAGTTTCCATTACACATTTTGGCAGAATATAAAAAATTATTAAAATTGAGTGCTTTTTTCTATACCATCATAGGTGACCAACAATATTTTCTGTTTGTATAACAATAAGAAATTAAAACCATTTCTAACAATAGAAGTTGTTAGGAAGCATATGATTTCTAAAAACCACTCCAAATGACACTACAAAGACGGAGATGAAGAAGAAGTTAGTGATTTAGATGACTTTTATGACTACAACAATAGGTCTGTGGTTTCTTTTATTTTGTAATTGGTTTACTTCACATGATGTTTTCTAGATTTTCAATTTCTTGCCTTTGATGTCAAAGGACATCATTACTGATTGCATGGTTATTTATTATTTATCATATGGTTTGGAACTGATTTTTGTTTCTCGATAGTTATGTGGACGAAAGTGGGATGTAAATAGTTCCTACATAAGAAAATATCAATGTAAATATTGAATTTAGCATTGGAAGGGCTAAACTAGTAATCCAAATAAATTATGAAAAGGGAACAACATGCAAGATGCTTGGTTCTCGTGAATTGTAGGTATGTATCTTGAAGCATGAATGTTTTAGATGATTGTCTAGTCAAATGTGCACTAATGTCATTGTTAATATATTTCTTTATCAAATCACTTATATGCAATATTAGATAATGATTTATGAATATTGTTAGTTGATATATTCTATGGTGAATGTATTGTAACATCCAAATACAAAATCTTACAATCATCGCTCCACTTAATTCACCTAACACATATGGCATTGATTCTTTTCCTATCGTTTATTAAATTTGGGTTAGCATGTGAAAATTTATTTTCTTACAATTGATGCAAGTCTTGAATTTTTTCTTTCTTTTCATAATTTATGCCATTGTGGGCCTCATTTTATTATCACTCTAAAATGGCTCCTAAAATGCGTTTTTATAGGTTATTGGAATTCATCAGTGCAGGTTTGCACAAAAATTATGTGTCCTCTTTCTCTTGATACCCCTTGGTAAAGGTATTGACATAAATATGTTTATTTACACCTTATTATGTCCTATCTTTAAACATCTAGGAAACATGTGTTGGGTCAACTCTATGCTTCACCACGTGATAACTATAGGCAATTTTTTTTTTTGAATAACACTATCATCTGATGATACAAGTCAAGAAGATCTACATCATCATAAACAAAATGGAGCAAGGGTTGAAATGTATTTGAGTAGTTGAACAACATGTACTTCATCTTTAATGCCCAAATAAGAATCCCAAATGCTTGAATAATAATGGATCATTTCCAAACTCCTACGACTATGGCTGTAAAACACACATGATTCCATTCTTTGCATACAATAAAACATCAAGGATATTGATATTGTCATTAACATCTGCAAGTAAGTCCATTAAGATTTGGGTTTTAAGCTTAGATGAAATCATAAATCTTCTCAATGCTCAGGTAATGATCATTTTTGGCATGGGTAAAACTATGGAAATGGAACTGATAGGCACATATATTTTTTCAAAGCTTGCAACAAGCTTATGACAATTTTTCAATTAAATTTTTTCTTCTTGAACCATAGGTCTCCATACTGCACATCCCCCATAGTTTTGTTTGTTACCTGTTCTTCATTAGTTTGATAGAGTTGAAGGAAACTTTTGAATTTCTTACTCCTTATTTTTATGTTCTACCATCTAATCAATATACCTATGGTCAACTTAATGCTTCTCAAATTTCCTCTTGATACAAGCTTCCAGATTTTAGTCCATGATTGGATTTCCATCCTTTTTTGCTACTCTATAGAAGTTATGTCTTCCTGAACTCCTTACATTGGGGGACGTTTTTGTAGTGCTTCCTTCAAGTTCAATCAGAAATAGAACACTAAAAAACTACATCATGTTGATTATGGTAATTTATAAATGGAAGGAATAAAAAGAATGAAGTACGTTTGATTTTCTTGTATATCCTAAAGATAAAGGTAGGGTAGTGATGCAAATGCAATGACATCACGGGCAAAAAATGTCTTCTACCACTTTAGTTTTCATATTTTTCTTGTCTTTCACCCATATATATGATTATAATCCCCAAGAATGCTCATACTTGCACCTAGTTAAATCAAACATCACAAATGGAAGTACTATTGTTGACACATTCTAACAATTCATGGGAGTTCACAAGTACAAATTCTATTTTCAACACCTTCCAATTGTGAATTTAAAATGGAGTTTGGAAACCAAACTCAAGCTTAATCTTCTTGGAAAATAATATGGTAAGTCTTGAAAACAATTGAAATATCAGTCCTATTATCCTTCCTTGGATTGAAATTATGGTTTATTGTATGGATGTCAAGATGTGGAGGTCATCTTAGGATCCATGGTTCTTAAAAGTAATTAAATACATAGTGCTTTGCTAAATGATGTTTCTATTATGATGAACTGAAATTCTTGGGACAAGGAAAATAAACTATCATGTTTCATAATCTTATGAATTCCACCAAAACTTGGATCATAATCCTAAGTTATGAAGCTCATCAAGTTCCTCATATTATTTTCATCTTCTTTTGTTCTTTTCTAGTGAAATTGTATAGTAGATATTTATCACTTTATTCCATTGGAAAGTGCTTCAATCTTTGAGAGATTTTGTTCTGATCAGTTATTGCTTCTAAAATGAACATTTGTTATGTTACATTTTTTCTATACTATTGGATCTATTAGAGTTCAAAGCATGTAAATGTTGGAAAAACTATGCAGCCTTCCTTTCCCGTCCGGTATTTGCTTCATATAAGTCTATCTCTTACATATTTCCATCTTGAGGGTGTTCATTTCCCATTTCAAATGACAAGTTGAAGTGGAAAAACACCTTATGATTTTGGATCATAAAAAATGATTTTTCAAATCATGCCCCATCCATTGTGAATGATTTGAAGTGATACAATAACTTGGTAATTATATTGAGATTATGATGAACCTCCTATACTATTTCATTGTTTAGATATAGTTCTAGATAATCCCTTGTTTTCTAACTGATCATGAGGCATGGATTCATATTCGAGTTTTGATGCATGCATAGAGGAATGTTACATTAGTTGTGGTGATGATGGAATTTCCATAAAAAGTGGCTAGGATGAGTATGGTATTACATATGGTTTCCCTAGCTCCAATATTATTATCTGTTGTGTGATTGGACAAACACATACAATTTCTAGTCATGTTTTGGGTAGTAAAATGTTTGACAATGTCAAAGGTGTCCATGCTCAAGATCTTCATATTTTCAACTCAAGGAGAGGCCTGAGAATAAAAACAACCCCAGATAGGGGTAGTTATGTGAAGGATGTCTACATATCCAATGTTACAAGGAAGAATGTGAGTGTTGGTATTTCCTTTATTGGGCTTTATGGTGATCATCCTAATGATATATACAATCCAAATTCTCTTCCAGATATATAAAGGATAACATTTAAGGGCATTTCCAATGATGAAATAAAAACCATAGGTTCCATAGAAGGCATTCAAAATCCTCCCTCAAATATATTTGCTTATCAATCATTCATTTCAATGTTACATCAGAGCCTTTATGGAACTATTCATACATGGAGGATTATTGGAGTCACTATATCCTGAACAATGTACACAACTTCAATCCCAAATCCCTCGTGACTTGCCAGCATGTTATCCTTCTTATATCAGTAGCATATTTAATGTCATTTAGAATAAATCCAATTTGTAATGTACCTATATTTGATTTTGTTTTTTTATGAGTTGTAGGTTGATTAAGGAATCCCATTATTTATACATTTTATAGAGATTTTTCTAATGTGGTCAATGAAATGGAAGTTTATACCACTTTCAAAAGTGTTCTAGTCGTCTACTGACTTTCACAATTATTTTAATTGTTATATCCAATGCTTCCTCCTCCTTCTATCGAATATTGTATAAATGATCTTTATTTAATCTAGACTATTCTTCCTCGGCTAAGATGAATACTTACGTCCCTATTCAACCTATACCATGTAAATTTCTTTGAAGTTCCTATTACATCTAGTCAACAAAAGGCTAGACATTCATTTTCTTCTCTAAATTTTTTTATCAATGATAACTAGGCTAATCATTGCTCCTATCTGCAGGGACTAGTCAACGAAAACGAGTTCATATCAGACAATCTATTGGTAATTTTAATGTTGGAGTATTTTACTCAATTATTTATTTTCTGTCAAATTTTAGCAAGAGTTGAGAATCTTGAATATGGTTTTGGAGTCTTGCATATTCATTTTTCCAAGATATTAATTTTTATTTTCAAATCAATGTGCTCAATTTTAAGACAGTTTTGTGCCATCAGGTACAGTTTTCCATAATCTCAAAACATATAAGGTAATTCTTTTGAAGCGTTGTTTGAACTTTCAAGTATGATGAGAAGGGTTAGTTTCTAAACCTAATTTATAGTTAGGATAAAAATATCCAAGAGGAGTAATATCTTTCATGTTTAGTGTTTGTATTCCACTACAAACAAAATTTAATGAAAGATACCATATCTCAGATGATAGCTACATATGCTACTTCCAACTATCAATTATGGAAGATGCAACATATCAAAAGCAATTTTCTTCTCCAAGTTAAAGGCTATAAATGGACTTAAATTCTACTTGGTAGCTTTATTTCTTTCCCTACATTTAACTCATATAATATACCTTCTTTTTGTTTTCAAGGATGATATGCTTCACTCCATGCTCCTGGAATGCCATGCTTTCTAAAAGATGTGTAATTCACTAGATGCTAATTTAAAATATTTTTGTGATAGTTAAGCAATGGAAGGTTGTTTAAATTTCCAATTGCTACTATCATGGATGCTTCTATTGTCGCCAGATATTGCTATAATATAATTGTATAGCGTTGTTGTGGCCAGCAACAAACCCCCTTCTTATTTAGTATTATCACTAATACTAAATAAGTGGGGGCCCTCAGTCAAAAAATTAAAAAAAATCAATTAGTGCTTGTATTTCCTTTTTCAATAAAACTTACCATCATAAACTTAGGAGAATACCCTCGAAAAATCTAAAAAAGTTTAAGTTTTATGATAAGTAAGGATAAAATCATTCCTTTCAACATATCGCATCACAAAAAGGGTAATGAATACCTCCATACAAGCGGAATTCTAAGATTGCGAAATCGTGATGCGAAACTACGCACCAAAAACATTCATCGCATCGCATGCTGCAAACATCACTTATGCTAAAATACCTCAAGCCGCCGATATGCAATGGCGCATATCGTAAATCGCATTTGCAGAAAACACATTAACGGATGATTGTCATACACTACAATTCCGCGATATTGCGATTCTGTGATATTGCGATCTGCGATACTATGATTTGTGATATTGCAAAGCAAATCGCAATTTGCCTTATCGTAGATCTTTAGGGCTCATTGTTCGAAAAAGATTTTTTCCATAAACCGAGACCTGGTTATGTGCATTAATGTCAATCAATGAGTTAGTTGGCAATCATTAATGAAATATGGTTTTGTTCTGATCGAAGAGCTATTTCACATAAGGTGGTATATTTTATATGTCTTCACTATTTAAAGATTTCCCATCACCTTTTTCCTATCATTATTCTCACCTCATTTGTAAAATGCAGGAACGAAGAGCAGAGAACTATAAAAGTGTTAAGGATATTATGGGAAAGAAGGGAAAAACTCTAAGTTCTGAAGACAAAGAAATGACGCCCTTGCATACAGACACCGCCTGTAACAAAGATGCTAGTATTACTACTTGGGAAGGCATGTACAATCTATTTGAGGAAGAAAATCCCAAAATGATGGAGGTTACAGCTACTGCAAGCTCACATGGGTCTTCTGAGGCGTCTATTACAGAACTGGCTTGCTCATTCTTGCACCGGATAGCGGCGAGGCCCAAAATTCTTCCATACACGGACATGGTTAAATGGGTACTAGATAGCGCTGACATCACAAACAAACAATTTAAGACTCAGGGTCAAGAATTTACAGAATCGTTATTTTCACAAAATTTAAGCTTTATATCCTCTAACAAAAAGCGTGCGAGAGGCGAAAATCGCACCAAGGAAGCCCGGATTGAGAAACGGAGGTAATTTTTGATGTGCGATTAACGCCTAGCGCTAATCACACATCGCTGGGCAAAACCCCTTGAAGAGGAAAGGCTGTAATTGCTAAGTCGCCTATAAGCCCAGAAATTTGTAGGAAAGAACGCTAGAGGCAAAAGGAAAAACTTGAACTCTAAAACCAGTGGTATTTATCAGAGATATCCTCAAAGTAGTTTGTAGATATGTACGACATATGCAGACAGGCTGGAGACAGAAGGCTCAAGAAAGGGCAGAATCAATCAAAAGGTTAACTAAGTTGAATTGGGACTCTTACTGGGCGTATTTCGTAAAACCACACAACCAGTGAATGACTCTGAAATGTATCATCAATTCTGCCAAGAAGATGGCGCCAGCTCTTGCCGATTCCATTTTCGCAGGACAACTAAAGTCGGAAGTTGGCCAACCAAGTCTCCTTAAGCAAATGCTGAATGCTTGCGATTTCAAGGAACAGATACACAAATAGTTAGTTGTTAGTTTTAGTTTCAGATTCAGTTTTAGTGTTAATTTTGCTTTATTTTTGCCTAAAATAAGGACGATCATTTAAACCGTATCCTACATTTTTGTAATAAATTATTTTTAGATTTAGTTAGTAGTATTTAAACCCTTCTCATAGATTTAGAGAAGGGTCCTAAAATTTTTCAAAAACTTGTCCTTAGAACATGCACTTTTGCACCCTCCGAGGAGGTTTTGACGAATGAATGAAACAAGATTGATTGATACCTACATTTAATATCTACTACTGATGTTGCACTTTTTTACTCTTAGTGGATGTTGGATTAAGAAGAAATAAATCATTATTGCTTGAAGCTCATGAGTAGAACTAGTTATAAATCGTACTTTTATCTCTTAACTATTTTTGCCTTTGTGTTAAAGTGATATTCATGTTCAGTTATTTATGTATGAATGCGTGAATGCTTGAGTTATCATTTGGCACTTCTGTACGGTGATAGCTATTTATTTATGCCTAATATATGAGTAGCTTATTATGCGATATGTTTTTTGCAACTGTTTCGTCTAACTTTTTATACGAAGTGGTCTATCTTCATTGAATTCTTTTCTCATAGCAGTTGACTGATCTTTATTACCAATTGTTATTTGAAATCATTTTAGATCACATAACAGAAAGATTACATCTCGGGTTAGTTTAGAATTAGATATTTCTATTTATTAGAATACAATTGCATGTTATTAGATTAGATTTAGAATAAAAGTATCTCACTTAGGAACTCTTAGAAAGGAAATATCAATTCTCAACACACACACATATATTGGGAAACTGGTCCCATATCCCCAGTCAGACCCACTATACCAAACGGAAAAGGAGCTGCTAACCAAGGTCCGGACTGGGTGGGTATCCCCCTTGTTGTAGACCCGATTTTCGGGGCTTCAACATATTTGGTGCTAGAAGGAGGACCTAGAACTGTGAATGGCAAGTAAGTCTAAATCTAAATACCATTCTAAGAGTAAATCGCCCTCACCATCTCCCCCGACTTCTCCATCGCACTTAAAATCTTTAAATCTTGAGCAAGAAGTAGAAAGAACAACAGCCGCTGCCACAAACCCTGATGTTTCAGAGAAATCTACTATTGAAACTCCTGAAGTTGAGTCTTTGATCCATAAACTTCAGTGATTCTCTATATCACCTCAAAGATCTGATAAATCTCAAGGCAGTGTGACTTCGCAATAGAGCCCCACTCATCCTCTCACTAGATTAAAGAGTGAAAAGTTTGGTGTTCAGCCAACTGAATTACCTCTACCTACAAGGAAGAGAGCAAGGAAATCACCTAAAGGGTTTGATAGCTAGACTCTTTCATCATCATCATCCATCTCAACCTCTCCACTGCGAAGTCAACCATCCACCCCTCCACTTCATATTATTATCCACCAATCCACTGGAACTTCCACATCTCCTTCTCAATCAGCTGGAATCGTAATATCCTCATCTTCCCAACCACAGGGATCATCTTCTGTGCTTTCCTCTGTTAGTAGTTCAATGATGGCTCAATCCCCATGGAATAACCCAGGGGCAGTCTTAATGCCTGTGCCCTTGATTCAGATACTGGCCCATCCTGAAAAATTGATGCCTAAGTTTAATCCTGAAGTAGGTATGCTAGCGGAAGAACATATAAATAAATTTATGTTATCCATAAATCTCAATGGAGTTACTAATGAAGACGTTGTCATCTGACTTTTTCCTTACACTCTGCAAGGAGCAGCCAAATTATGGTATTTCTCATTACTGTCTGGATCTACCACTAGTTGGGATATCTTCCAAGAACAATTCTTGACTAATTTCGGTGATGATAGGTCTACGGCGACACTGATCAATGACTTGTCTAACCTTAGGGCTAAGTCGAAATAACCTATCAAAGATTTTAATTCACAGTTCAATAAATTGTTAAATAAAATTCCTACTGTTTCAAAGCCTAGCGAAGAAGTGCAAAGTGAATGGTACATCTCTTCTTTACCATCAAACATAGCAATCTTCGTTGATAGGGCTAGCAAAAAAACTTTAGCAGACAATATGAAGGAAGTAATAGTGGTAGAGAAACGTATCATAGCTTTAGAAAAGAAAAATGTTGTAGATGAATGAAAATATAAGAAGGTTACTTTTAAGGAAGATCCCAAGAAAAAACAATCGAAAGATCCATTCAATTTAGAAGGATTGCAGAAAGTTTTGAAAACCATGTCTACGAAATGGTTGACATTAAGAAACAAGTAGCAGAAACTTCTTCTAAAAAGCCATACAAGCCTTATAGAAGAAACCCTTCAACCGATTCAAAGCCTCCCAATGCTATCACAAGTGCTAAATCAGAAGAAGAAGAAGAGGAGATTGCTACTGAAGAACCTACGTTGAAGAAGAAGTTGTAGAGGTACAAGGTATGTGGGATTTCATCCTCCCAGACGAAGAAGATCAAGAGGCATCGCCAGTTAGTACTCGAAGTAGAGATCGACTTGATCCTCCTCAACCTACTCCTAAGTTAAAAAGCGCAAGCTCAATGGCTAAGGATAAATTCGCAGCCAAAAGAACCACACCTAAAGCGACTAAAACAAGCCCAGTCCAAACAAATTCATCAACTCCATCAAAAACGCTAATCGTTTCAGATAAAATGGAGTATAATATCATAGAAGACATGAAGAAGACTAGGGCTAACATCACTTTTTATGAATTGAGAAAGTTAAAACATCAACAAAAGGTACTTTTGAAAGAATTACATGTTGTACCAGTTGCACCTCTGCCCGTTGTTGTAATCTCTCAAGCTTCCCATGAAATGGGATTACCTCCAACTAATGTGATTAATAAAGTTGATCCAAATGATATCGCTTTAATTGGAGGAAGGTCGAGATCTCATACTCCCCCATTTCTTCTTACTTATGAAGTTTTCAATAAAAATTTGCATAATTGTTTAGTGGATTCTGGAGCTTCATCTGATATCTTACGAAAGTCAATATGTGCAAAGTTGAACGTTCAACCGTAAAAATCTGTTGTGCGCATAGTTCAGCTGGATCGATCACAAGCTGAAGTGATCGGAAAATTAAATTAGGTTACCATAAGGCTGTCATCTAATCCAAAGGTATGTCAAGTTATGGACATTTTAGTTGTAGATATTCAAGAATTTTATGGCTTAATTCTTAGCAGAGATTGGTCAGAAAAACTTCATGGATACTTTGCAATTGATTGGTTTCACATGTGGGTCCCTTACAATGGTAAACCAAATCAGATAAAGGTTGAGCGAGAAAGACATTAGAAATACATAGTAACAAAACTGGAAGGAGAAAATGAACTGGTAGCATACATCAATAATATTATTGGCAACTATTTTGTTGATTCTTTCTTAGGAAATTTTAATGCTCATACTTCACCTTACTTAGAACATTCTTTTTTATCTCAAGTAGAAATTTTTTCTCAAACGGATAGTTCTAAATGTATTAATTTTATAGATAATCCTATAAATAAATCTTTATTTTCGAAGTTATTTTTTGACAGTTCTAAGTCTAACGAAGGAGTAGGAGTAGGATGCGTCTTAATCAGTCCAGAAGGAAACAAAACTATGCTAACTTGTAGAATAGAATTCGATTGCACCAATAATACCGCAGAATACGAGGCTTTATTCCAAGGATTGTACAAAGTGATCAGATTAGACATCAAATATCTACAAGTTTTTGGGGACTATGAAATTGTAATCAAACAGGTACGCAATACTATACACTGTTTATCAAGTCATTTAAAGCATTATCAATCTTTAGTTCAATATCTGACTGAACACTTTATAGTATTCAATATTTCATCAATTCCAAGACTCCAGAATGCTAGTGCAGATCTCTTAGCTAACGTAGCTTCTAAGCTCATTCCCTCAGAAGACTATAGCCCTGATCAATTTTCAATCGAATTAATCTTTAGACCCTCGATTCCTGATAATATTACCAATTGGAGGATTTTCAACGATGATCCTGATATTGTAAGCTTCCTCACATATGAGGGATCTTACACCAATCAGATAATGGATGAGGACCAACATGACAGACAATTGCAACAAGATAACACTAATAATGCTATGCCAAAGTCAATAGTCAAGTTAGAAGACCTATATGATTTGAAAGATCGATTCAAAAGATCTACCAATCCAAAACTTCAAAGTTCAACTTTGAACTATGAATTAGTAAATCTAGGCACTAATACCAAGCCATAGAATATCAACCTAGGCCTTGGCCTAGCTCCTGAAGAAAAATTAGCGTATGTCCATCTCTTGAAACAATACAAAAGTGTCTTTGCTTGGAACTACGATGAACTCAAAACTTATGACACTTCTATCATCCAACATACTATCCCATTGATAAATGATGAAAAACTTGTCCATCAAAAGTTGAGAAACATCCATCCCAATCTAGAAAACTAGATCAAATCTAAGCTCAATAAGTTATTTAAATCCAAAATAATTTTTCCCGTTTGACATTGTAAATGGGTTTCCAACATGGTTCCTGTTAGAAAAAAGAACGGAGACATTAGAATTTGCATTGACTTTTGAAATCTTAACAAAGCCTGCCAAAAAGATAATTTTGCTTTGCCTCCCATGGAGAAAATACTGCAAGCAGTTGCAGGATTAGAATTAATGTCCTTCTTGGATGGTTTCTCTGGCTACAACCAAGTGTTGGTCCATCTCGATGATCAATTAAAGACCACGTTCAGAACCAAATGGGGCACTTATGCATATCAAAAGATGCCTTTTGGTTTGATTAACACTGGTGCCACATTTCAGAGGGCCATGGACATCACATTTAAGGGATTAGTAAACAAATTAGTAGTAATATACTTGCATGATATAACTGTATACTCCAAGAAACGAGGCGATCATCTCAAAGATTTAAAATAGATCTTCCAATGTTGTCAAAGGTATGGAATTTCACTTAACCCGAAAAAATCCTTCTTTGCATTAAGTGAAGGAAAACTTCTTGGATTCATAGTGTCAAAATCTAGAATCCATATTGATCCTGACAGAATCAAGGAAATTTCCAAAATACCCCTACCTCACAACAAGAAAGCTATGCAATCATTCCTTGGCCAAATTAATTTTGTAAAGAGATTTGTTCAAGATTTTTCAAGGATCGTATCTTCGTTACAAGCAATGATTAAAAAGAATTCAGTCTTCAAATGGGGCCAAGACGAATATGAGGAATTCAATTTGATCAAACAAGCAATTGTTAACGCTCCATCTTTAGCAAATCCAAATTTTTCTGATCCTTTCATTTTATATACATTTTCCTCTGATAGATCATATGCTGCGATACTCACTCAAGAAAATCAAGACAAGGAAGAAGCCCCAATTGCTTTTTTCAGTTCAAGTCTACAGGGAGCTGAGTTAAATTATTCAGACGTAGAGAAACAAGCTTATACTGTTTTCAAAGCGATTAAATATTTCAGACCCTTTATGCTTAAAACCCATACAAAAATCATAGTACCTTTTCCACCGGTAAGAAATCTCTTAGTACAGAACGATATGGGTAAGAAAAGAGCCAATTGGGTTATTGCCTTACAAGAATACGATGTAGAAATCAAACCAGCAGGTATTGTAAAAGGTCAAGGCTTTTGGAAAATGCTGGCTGGAGCATCACTTATTTTCGAAATACCATCTGCAGAGATACAAATGTACGAGGTAAGCCTAAACGATGTTGAATCATTATACGCTGATATCATATTTTATCAAGGAATTTAGACTTCTGTGATCCATAACATTTATTTAGAAACTTTTTGGCGAAATCACATAATTGATCATTTGTCGACGCGTTTCGAACCAACTAGTGTGGTTCATCGTCAGGACAAGTTGAAGATACAGATCCAGTTTAGCGTGTTAAATAGTCTAAGAAGAGACTCCAACGGCTAGAAAGACTAACGGCTATTTTTCAACTGAAGGACCCCAGTCAAACCTCCTTTAACTAAAATAATATTAATATTCTTTATAATTATTATTATATCTAAGGAGTCAAGTAAACTGGGTAAAAATAAAACAGAACGGTGATTAGATATTAAATTTATCTATTTAATTAT
>APFE031010371.1:217866-260274 GCA_000404065.3 Pinus taeda
AATTTAATATCTAACCACCGTTCTGTTTTATTTTTACCCAGTTTACTTGACTCCTTAGATATAATAATAATTATAAAGAATATTATTATTATTTTAGTTAAAGGAGGTTTGACTAGGGTCCTTAAGTTGAAAAATAGCCGTTAGTCTTTCTAGCCGTTGGAGTCTCTGCTTAGACTATTTAACACGCTAATCTGGATCTGTATCTTCAACTTGTCCTGACGATGAACCACACTAGTTGGTTCGAAACGCGTCGGCAAATGATCAATTATGTGATTTCACCAAAAAGTTTCTAATAAATCATATTTTATCTAAAGAATGGATATGCTCCTCCTAACCTCAATTATACAAAGAAAAGAGCTCTAAGGTTGAAGGCTAAGCAATATCAGCTCGTCAACGATGTACTTTTTAGAATGAATTATGATTATGTCTCCTTAGATGCCTTGAGAAATCTGAAGATGAAAAGGTCTTGCAGGAACTCCACGATGGGCCAGCAGGCGGACATTATGCTGGAAACACTACTACACATAAAATCCTCTGCGCAAGCTATTACTGACCCACGCTATTCAAAGACTCGCATAGCTACGTAAGGAAATGCCAAGTTTGTCAAACTACTGCTAGGAGACAAAAGAAACCACCACTACCTTTACATCTAGTCAAAATTGAGCAGCCTTTTGATCAATGGGGATTGGACATAATAGGTGAGATCGTTCCTCACTCTTCTAAACAACATAGGTATATCCTTATAGTAACATACTATTCTACTAAATGGGTAGAAGCAGTTCCTCTCAAGACAGCTAATGCCAAACACATCATTGAGTTCATAGATCAGTTCATAATCACCAGGTTTGGTTTACCTTCTGCTTTAATGTTTGATAATGCATCGTATTTTTCTAGCAATACTATGACTGAATTTGCACTCAAACGAGGTTTTAAGCTTAAATACTCTCCCAATTATTACCCACAGGGGAATGGGTTAGCTGAATATATGAATAAAAACCTAATCAGAATCATTAAGCGAACCATTGATCAAAATCACAAAATTTGGCACAAGTCTTTAATATATGCTTTACGGGTAGACTGAATAATGCAGAAATCCTCCATTGGCACTTCTCTTTTTAATTTAGTTTATGGGAAAGAAGTGGTTCTTCCAACTCATCTAGCAATTCCCTCTTTGGCCTTAGTTCAATATATTGATGAAGCACCAATTTCTTCCTTACAACTAAGACAACTGGAAATACTTACGCTAGAAGAGCAACGAGAACAAGCCAAAATAACTCATGCTCATCACCAAGCATTAGTAAAAGCTTCTTTTGATTCAAACATGATATCCAGAAAGGACTTTTAGATGGGAGATCTAGTTTTAAAATGGGACAAGGCCCATGAGGAAAAAGGGAAACATACGAAATGTCAATGAATGTGGCTTGGCCCTTTCCAAATCGCAGAGGTCATAGGTCCATCTACTTTTATGTTACAGGATTTAACAGGAAAAAGAGAGTCTTTACCTGTTAATGAACAGATCCTCAAAAAATACTTTCCATAGGAGATCATTCTTCTATTTTTGTAGATTAGTTTTTCTTTATTTTCATAATAAAACCAGTTGTGAATGGTTACGTTTGGAATTCACGAAAAAGACAAGTATCTCTTTTAGATTTTGTTTTTTTGCTTGTATAAATAGAATTGTTTTAGAAAATGGGTCATTATTATTCAAAGATACAGTCAAAGGCTATAAGCCTGGAAATGATACTAGTTTCAGCCTTGTAAATTTTGATAAAAAGCAACCTTTAGTGGGAAATTGTTTTATATCAGTCCAATGAAAGGTATCAATAACAAAACAAAGATTCTCTGTAGAAAAGCTCTTTCCAAAAACTCTACCATTGTCGTCCAGAGCTATTCTTAAGGAAACAATGACTTCCTCCCCACCTAGGGAATTACAAGTTTCAGGGAATAATCCAAGGATACACTTTAACTTAAAGAGTAAGAGGTCTCATCACGAGCCGACTTATCATGATCATAGATATTATAGCTTGCTGACTTTTCCAATACTGCATACCACAACAAGGAAATTATTCAAGATTGTTGCAATCAAAAGACAAGGGGTCTCATCATGAGCCAGCTTGTTCAACAAAGTTATAAATCAAGTGAGTGGCATTGTCATAAATTGGCTATCAAACCAAGACATTGTTCTTTAGGGGTTAAAAGAAAATGAAAGAAATAAGTGTGGATATGGATTTCTCTTTGAAAATTGTATATTTCTCCAAGTGGGATACAAGATCATTGCTGGGTAACAGGTAACCCTGTCGAGGCTATAAATGCATGCTAGCAGCAGAGGGTCTACCTATGACAAATGAGCATATCTAAAACTAATTTACAGAGAAGGCTTTGTTTTCATCTTTATAAGGCAAGTAGTGACTGATATAGATACAATGACTAGCTTGAGGAAGTAAATAATCAAAGTTGAATATAGAAGAAACGAAATATCATTAACAGACGAAAGCATGATATACTTTGTCTTTCTATAATAAAGTTTGATTTTTTGGAAAATTTTCTGTTTTGAAAGTTTAGAAAATTCAAAAGAAAAGCAGAGATAACTGGTTCTTCCAAGTGAATCGCCAACTTTTGTGGCCAGCAACAACCCCCCTTCTTATTTAGTATTATCACTAATACTAAATAAGTGGGGGTCCTTAGTAAAAAAATTAAAAAAAATTGATTAGTGCTTGTATTTCCTTTTTCAATAAAAATTACTATCATAAACTTAGGAGAATACCCTTGAAAAATCTAAAAAAGCTTAAGTTTTATGATAAGTAATGATAAAATCATTTCTTTAAACATATCGCATCGCAAAAAGGGTAATGGATACCTCCATACAAGCAGAATTCTAAGATTGCGAAATCGCGATGCGAAACTACGCACTAAAAACATTCATCGCATTGCATGCCTCAAACATCACTTACGTTGAAATACCTCAAGCCGCCGATATGCGATGGCGCATATCGCAAATCACATTTCGCAGAAAACACATTAATGGATGATTGTCATATGCTACAATTCCACAATATTGCGATTCTGCGATATTGTGATCTGCGATACTGTGATCTGCGATATTGCGAAGCAAATCGCAAATCGCCTTATCGCAGATCTTTAGGGCTCGTTGTTAGAAAAAGCTTTCTTCCATAAACCGAGACCTGGTTATGCGTGTTAATGTCAATCAATGAGTTAGTTGGCAATCATTAATTAAATATGGTTTTGTTCTGATCAAAGAGCTATTTCACATAAGGTGGTATATTTTATGTCTTCGGCATTTAAATCTTTCCTGTCACCTTTTTCCTATCATTATTCTCACCTCATATGTAAACTGCAGGAATGAAGAGCAGAGAACTATACAAAGCAGTGTTTAGGATATTATGGGAAAGAAGGGCAAAACTCTGAGTTCTGAGGACAAAGAAATGACGTCCTTGTATACAGACACCGGCTGTAACAAAGATGTTGGTATTACTACTTGGGAAGGCATGTACAGTCTACTTGAGGAAGAAAATCCCAAAATGATGGAGGTTATAACTACTGTAGGCTCACGTGGGTCTTCTGAGTCGTCTATTACAAAATTGGCTTGCTCATTCTTGCACCGGATAGCGGCGAGGCCCAAAATTCTTCCACACACAGACATGGTTAAATGGGTACTGGATAGCGCTGACATCAAAAATAGACAATTTAAGACTCAGGGTCAAGAATTTATGGAATCATTATTTTCACAAAATTTAAGCTTTATATCCTCTAACAAGAAGCACGCGAGAGGCGAAAATTGCACCAAGGAAGCCCAGATTGAGAAACGGAGGCAGTTTCCGATGCGTGATTAGCGCCTATTCCTAATCGCACATCACTAGGCAAAACCCCTTGAAGAGGAAAGCCTCTAATTGCTCAATCGCCTGTAAGCCCAGAAATTTGTAGGAAAGAACGCTAGAGGCAAAAGGCAAAACTTGAACTCTAAAACCAGTGGTATTTATCAGAGATATCCTCAAAGTGGTATGTAGATATGTACAGCATCTACAGACAGGCTGGAGACAGAAGGCTCAAGAAAGGGCAGAATCAATCAAAAGGTTAACTAAGTTGAATTGGGACTCTTACTGGGCGTATTTCGTAAAACCACACAGCCAGTGCATGATTCTCAAATGTATCATCAATTCTGCCAAGAAGATGGCGCCAGCTCTTGTCGATTCTGTTTTCGCAGGACAGCTAAAGTCAAAAGTTGGCCAGCCAACTCTCCTCAAGCAAATGATGAACGCTTGTGATTTCAAGAAATAGATACACAAATAGTTAGTTGTTAGTTTTAGTTTTAGATTCAGTTTTAGTGTTAATTTTGCTTTATTTTTTCCTAAAATAAGGACGGTCATTTAAACCGTATCCTACATTTTTGTAATAAATTATTTTTAGATTTAGTTAGTAGCATTTAAAACCTTCTCATACATTTAGAGAAGGGTCCTGAAATTTGTCAAAAACTTGTCCTCAGAACATGCACTTTTGCACCCTCCGAGGAGGTTTTGATGAATGAATGGAACAAGATTTATTGATATCTGCATTTAATATCTACTACCGATGTTGCAGTTTTGTACTCTTAGTGGATGTTGGATTAAGAAGAAATAAATCATTATTGCTTGAAGCTCATGAGTAGAACTAGTTATAAATGGTACTTTTATCTCTTAACTATTTATGCCTTTGTATTAAAGTGATATTCATGTTCAGTTATTTATGTATGAATGCGTGAATGCTTGAGTTATCATTTGGCACTTCTGTACAGTGATAGCTATTTATTATGCTTAATATATGAGTAGCTTATTATGCAATATGTTTTTCATAACTGTTTCGTCTAACTTTTTATACGAAGTGGTTTATCTTCATTGAATTATTTTCTCATAGCAGTTGAATGATCTTTATTACCAATTGTTATTCGAAATCATTTTAGATCGCATAATGGAAAGATTACATCCCAGGTTAGTTTAGAATTAGATATTTTTGTTTATTAGAATACAATTGCATGTTATTAGATTAAATTTAGAATAAAAGCATCTCAGTTAGGAACTCCTAGAAAGGAAATATAAATTCTCAACACACACACACATATATTGGGAAACTGGTCCCATATCCCCAGTCGGACCGACTATACCAAATGGAAAAGGAGTTTTTAATGAAGGTCTGGACTAGGTGGGTATACCCCTTGTTGTAGACCCAATTTTCGGGGCTTCAACAAGTGTGTATGAATCTGGAGAATAAATTATGGATTTACCTAAAAGAGAAAAAGAAATTTGAATCCTTTCCAGCATGAAGTTTATTTTCCCTTTGGTGAGAACTTGGGTGCCTATTAAGCATGGAGTTATGTTTGAGCTATGAGCTTCACCAAATTAAAATAAGGTTTTACATATTTCACGAAATTCATCGCAGTTTATATTCTTGTCTAGAAAATTTACCAAGTTCACTCTACTCGTAGCTACTTAAACTTGCAAGGACTATATTTGGTCACTATTATCTTTGCTTTAGGCACCTGTTGAATGTTGAATTAGCATTGTCTGATATGATAGTGAGTGATTTATGAGAGAAACTGAAGATACATATTACATCAGATAAAGACGGTTCTTCTACAATGCAAGACACTATATTGATCCTTATTTTTGGGCATATGTTAAGTATCTTTTGTTGTTCTCCAAGTCAATTTATAACATGATTTTCTTTGAATATTTAGATCCACCAATGGTTGGCTCAGTTTATGAACAGATGCACACCATGTTAGGCCATCTTAAGGGCATTATTGAGCTTAGAGATGTAAAATTGTGTGACTATATTCTACATAGAGGTGGAAGAATGGTGGGTGAAAAAAAATTTCCATTTGGGCCCTTAACATATGTCCTTACACAAAAATTCTTTGCTATATCATGGTTGGAAACACCATGGGGTGAAGAGAAAACTGCACATGGATTCAAAGGTTGAAATTGGTTACATGTAAGTAGTAGACAAGATTGTCCCTAATGAGGAGTGTGATATCATACAACAACAATTGAGCACAATTATCAATATTAAAATACTACTGTTGTGGCCATTAAAATAGACATTTGAAGAAGATGCCTTCTCTTTAGTGGTGGAACATGTATCGTGGTTTTTCCCTACAATTGTAATGTTTATTGAAATGGGTTCTTTCATAGGCTATGAACACTTGAAATAGTTTACCAGGTATATAATCCCATTGTAGAAGAAGAGGCTAAGATGAAGAATTAATCTAAGAACAAGTAGAATTTTTATAATGGACAACTCCTAAATCTCTCTAGGTTTTATGTTTTACAAATTTACGTTTATATTGGGTCAATATGCAATAATTAATGGTACTATAGATACTGTGTGTTTGAGGAAGACTGTAAAGTTGAGGTGGGATTTAGATAGACCCCATACTTATTTTGTTTTCTTTGCATTTTCCAGACCCAAAATAAAAAATTTATGATTTTATTAACTCGTTTTCTAGTTTGGATGCATCTTTCCTTTAATATAGTCTTTACACATTTGGGTTTAAAAGAAAAAAGTTATTCTAATGACCTAGTTAAGCTCTGTGCATTCTATTTAACCCCAATATGTCTTAGGATATTCTAACACATAGGAAATAGTTAAGTATAACTTGGTCTAGTGTAGAGTTAGGTAAAGTGTGTTTCATTACTATGTAAATTTGTAACTTACAATCCAACAGTCACGATATGTTCTAGATATGAAGTGATCCGATGGTTCATTATTTCCTTAGTATTACCCACACTTGATTTGTGGTTTAACACCAGATTGTTCCCTGATCTCCATTTAAAGAGCATGGAGGGTCATTTGTAGGGTGACCATTCAGGAGAGAATATTATGTAAATTTTATTTCTTTTATTGATAAATTGCCTAAAGTGGTCATGTTGGCTCAGGCCTTGTACTATTTCCCTCTTTAAGAGTTTTAACCATGTCAAGAATACTTGTGTATTGATCTATGATCTATTTGTGAGCAGTTTCCTTTGGTGTTCTATCTAAGGAACTTACGCTGTAAATTCATACATTGTATCAAAGCTATTTGAGGGCCGCATCCGTTGGTGATCCAAATCCGAAGCTAGTACAACTGCATCTGACTATCGTTTCCTAAATCTGTTGTTTCTGACTGCTTTCGGGCCGAGAGAACTGCTCTACTGTGTTAGGAGCATCTGTTCCAGTGAGGAACCCCTTTTTTTTCATGCAAAAAGGTTTCTGGTAGCCCTAGCTATGTCATTTTTAAGATCTGGAGGTATATAGTTTTTATTTGCAGCTTTAGTTATTTATCTCACTGATTATTTTAGTTTATTTAGCTCTCTATTTTTTATTACCGAATCTATACCTTTCAGTTTTGTGTATGCTCTTTTCCCCGTGACTCTGTACAATCTGGGAAAATCAGAAACAGAACGGAAGAATTTTTCTCATGCGTAAGCTCTTTTCCGATGTGCTGTAGTGTGATCTCGAAAAATCAGAAACATTGAGGAAAATATTTAGTTTCTGGTGAAAATTAACTTCAAGCCATAAGGTTTGGTTTTTTTTGCATGTCCGTGATGGGTTGTGTGGTTATTTTTTTTGTAGGAAAAAAGAGATTTTTCAAGTAAGCACGCACCCCAAAGCTTCAGTGACTAAAAAAAAAACCCTTCCTCTTTTCCAAAAATTACTAACCTTTTAAACTAGCTCACTTGGTCCAAAGTTACTTTATGAGAATAGAGGTATTGACTTCAAGTCTTTCTTTTTGTTGAGTTACTTTCTCAAAAAGCACATGTATCTTATGTTTTAAAGTTACATTATGTAAAAGTTCTCTCACCCATTTTATAATTCTAAAGTCTCTTTATCTTGTATTTGAGTTACAATTTAGTGGATAGCTCATAAAGTACCATTGTAAATGTGACTTTCACTTATTTATAAAAGTGAGTCACATAATTATTTTTTTTTAAGTGAGATAATTAGATTAAGTTTGGAAAGGGGGGGTTTAAAATATAACATTATCATTCACTTCTGCACATTCACACACTTTCTCAGCATCTTCAACAACTTTTCTTCAAAAATCCATAACTTCTTCATCTAGAAGCCGTTTCTAGAGCCGTTTTTTTAATCAGCCTAATTTTTCGAGATCTTTCCATTAGAACACTTAGCTTCATCATATACAGCTTTAGTTTATATTAAAATGGAAATTCCATTCCAAGTTATTCTTGATAGCACCAACTACCTTCAATGAGTGTCCTACATGGGGGATTTACTTAGAAGTAAGGGTCTTTATAGAATAGTCTCAGGCCAAGAGTCTAAACCTAAAGATGAAGATAAGAAAGCCAAATGGGAAAATAGGCAATATCAAGCACGTGGGTTGATAGGGATGTATATTTCTCCAGACCTTAGATTTCATATCGCAGAACTTGATACCCCTGATGAATCAATGAAATGACTCAATAAAGTTTTTGGAATTAAAAATGAAATTAGAGCCCATCAACTCGAAAATGAGTTGCTTACGTTGGACCCCAATAATTGTTCTTCCATTGAAGGTTTTTTTTCCATTTTCAAGACCCTTAGACTTCTCTAGGAAGGTGTTAAGGTTAAGAAAGAACGTGGTAGCCTTATTTATTCCATTCTTACTAAGTTGGGACCAACCTACTATGCGTTTGTTTCCACCTTCCATTCTATTAGAGAAGCCTTTATTTCTCAAGGACAAGACTACAAGTCCCCCTCTTTTGATGCCTTTTGTGATTCTTTAATAAGATAACAAGAAAAACTCTTACATATTGGTCTTCTTAATCTTGGAAGCTCTTCTAGGAAAGCCTTAACTGCCCAACAACAACCAAGTTCAAATAATCCTAAGAAGCAGTATCCTAAAATGAATGGTCCTAAACAAACAAAGGGTCCTAAGCACTTTCAGTCTTAAAATGAAAAATCAATTCAACAAAATGATAAGGCAAATAAAAACAAAGGGAAGAAGACTGATAGACATTGCAACTTCTGTAATCAAGATGGCCACTTAGAACCCAATGCTTTAAGAAGATAGAAGCCTTGGAAGTAGCAATGAAGAAGTATAACATCCATTTGGAGCACTCTTCAACTTCAACTTCATCTTCAGGAATAACACTTTCTACATGTGTTTATCAAGCATCTTGGTCTGGTTATGCACTAAATGTGTCTTGTTCTTCTCATTCTCATGAGTGGCTCATTGATTCTGGAGCTTCTTATCACATGGCCAAAAACAAAGCCATGTTTTCTTCTTTAAATGAATGTAACACGAAAAATATATATGTTGGTGCTGATAGATCTCTTAGTGTTATAGGGATTGGAACTATTCATCTAGACAATGGTCAATTTAATGATGTATTATGTGTTCCAACCTTATCTTGCAACCTATATCAGATAACTCATTCAGGTGAAGGTAAAACTGTTGAATTTTCACCTCACAATGTTGTAATTAAGGACCTAAGAGATCCCAGATAGATTTTAGCTACTGGAATTGCTGATGATCCTACAAGGTTGTATAAGTTTAACAACTTTGGGTCATCAAATCTTCCCTCAGTATTTGTTACTCATAATGATGAAGTGATCAAACTTTAGCATGAGCGATTTGGTCACTTAAACTATCTTTTAGAGATGGTGTTTGTTCTGGATTTTTACTTAGAAAACATCATAGGGATAGTTTTGAAAAAATTTCCTCTTGGCACGCCTCAGCCCCTTTATAGCTTGTGCATAGTGATTTATGTGGTCCACTTCTAGTTGTTTCATTCTATGGATACAAGTATTTCATAACTTTCATTTATGATTTCTTCAGGCACACTTGGGTATACTTCTTAAAACTCAAGAGTGAAGTCTTTAACATTTTCTTAGTCTTCAAAGCCTTTGTTGAGAAACAATCTAGACATCAAATTCTTAAGCTAAGATTTGATAATGGTGGAGAATATGTTAACAACAAATTCATCAACTTTTGCATTGAGAATGGAATTCAAATGCAACGCAATGTTCCATATACTCCACAACAAAATGGTGTAGATAAAAGGAAGAATCACACCTTAAAGGAAATGGATAATTGTATGCTTCAATATAAAGGACTTGGTCTTAATTTTTGGGTAGAAGCAATTAACTGTGAAAATTACATAGTAAATCACACTCCTACTAAGGTTTTAAAGAATATCACTCCAGAAGAATCATGGAGCTCAATTAAACCAGATGTAAATCACTTTTGTGTTTTTGGAAGTAAAGCATGGGCACATATTTCAGATGAGAAACATAAAGCCTTAGAACCTAAGAGTTAAAAATGTATTTTTGTTGGATATTTTGAAGATGTCAAAGGATACAAAATTCTTTCACCTAAATAGCAAATTGTTATCATTAGAAGAGATGTAAAGTTTGCTGAAAATATATCGGCCTAGGAGCCTAGTTCAATGGATGTGCCACCTCTCTCTATCCCTTCTACTGCTGAAAATATTTCTTCTTCAGATGATGATAGCGAGGATGACAATCCTCCCCCACCTTCTTAGGATCCTCCTTCAGCTCCTCAGCTTCTGAAATAGGTCTGTGCTACTCAGGATGCGGCAGGTTCTCTTGCAGGTGATTGTACAGATCAGTGACGTACATGTTCTTAGTTCGATACAGTCTCTTCTTTACTAGCTCATGCTTCAGCGAATTATGGTCCTAACACCTTTGTAGAAGCTTCAGGCCATCTAGATTGGTACGCAACTATGAATGAAGAATATCGTTCATTATTGGAAAATGATACATGGGATCTTATTCCTCTTCCAAAGGGAAGAAAACTTGTTAAATGTAAATGGGTTTACAGAACCAAGTTTGGACCAAATGGAAAAGTTGATAAACATAAATATCGTCATGTTGCTAAGGGATTTTCAAAAGTTGAAGGCATTGAATATACTAAAACCTTCTCCCCTATTACCGAAATGAACTCTATCCACCTTGTTCTTTCCCTTGCTACCTCTTTCAAATGGGAAGTCCATTAGATGGATATTAAATCTTCCTTCTTGCATGGGGACTTGCATGAAGAAATCTATATGGAACAACCTCCCAGATTTATACAAAAAAACTCCATCCTTGTATGTCAGCTTAAGAAATCAATTTATGGTCTCAAGCAAGCCCCTTGGGCTTCGTATGCCAAAATGGATAGCTTTCTTTTAGATACTGGCTTTTCTAGGTATCATTCTGATAATACTATCTACATGAAGAAAGTGGGTAAGTCTCTTATCATTCTTGTTCTTTATGTTATTGACCTTCTCCTTACTAGTAGTGATCCCAACCTTATAAACCATGTGAAGTCTAGCCTTAAAAAGAAATTAGAAATGGCAGACTTAGGACATTTTCATTATTTTCTTGGTCCTCATGTCTTGCAATCCAAGGAAGGTATTTCCCTTTCCCAGTGCAAGTATGCATGTGATATTCTACACCACTTTCACATGGAATATTGTAAGCCAACCCCTTCTCCCTTTCAGTATGGAGCCAAACTTTTAGTCACTTGTACTTCCCCTAAAGTTGATGCTACCTTATACCGTCAACTTGTAGGAAAACTTTTGTATCTGACCCATAACCGTCCTGACCTTTCCTTTGTTGTTGGCCTTATTTATCGGTTTATGCAAAACCCACATGAAATTCATTGGAAAGAAGCTAAAAGAATACTTCGTTATGTTCAAGGTACAGTTCAGTTTGGGATTCATTATAGTGCAAAGGCATCTCCTCTATTGGTTGGTTTCACTGATTCTGATTGGGCTAGTGACCCTGATGATCGAAAGTCTACTGCAGGTAATGTCTTCACTCTTTGCTTTGGACCTATTACATGGGCTTTCAAGAAACAAATTTCCATTTCTCTTTCTTCAGCAAAAGCAAAGTATCGTGGCACCATAGAAGCTAGTAAGGAAGCCCTTTGGCTTCGTCATATCCTGTCCAAGTTTGGCTTGTAGCAGTAGCATCTGGCTACACTTTGGTGTCATAATCAAAGTGCCATTCAAATATGCAAATATCCAATCCAACATCAGTGCAACAAACACATTATACTACACATGCACTTCATTAGAAATCTCATTCATGACCATGTTCTTGAAGTGCAATATTGTTCAACCAATGATCAAGTTGCAGACATCTTTACAAAGGTTGTCACAGAGGTAAAGTTTACTAAACTTAGATTTATGGTTGGAGTTTAGGAAGTTGTCACTAAGAGGGGATAAGATCTAATGCATCCTTCCTCCTCATATTGTGTCATATTTGTACATCCTTCAATCCTATCCCAAGTTGTTCTTAAGGGGGGATGTTAGGATATTCCGACACATAGGAAATAGGTAAGTATAACTTGGTCTAGTGTAGAGTTAGGTAAAGTGTGTTTCTTTACTATGTACTTTTGTAACTTACAATCCAACGTCAAGATATGTTCTAGACATGAAGTGATCCGATGGTTCATTCTCTCCTCAGTATTACCAACACTTGATCATGGTTTAACACCTGATTGGTCCATGATCTCTATTTAAAGAGCATGGAAGGTCACTTGTAGGGTGACCGTTCATGAGAAAAGGTTATGTGTGACCATTCATGAGAAAAGGTTATGTAAATTTTCTTTCTTTTATTAATAAATTGTCTGAAGTGGTCATGTTGGCTGAGGCCGTGGACTGTTTCCCTCTTTGAGGGTTTTAACCACATCAAGAATATTGGTTATTGATCTGTGATCTATTTGTGAGCGGTGTCCTTTGGTGTTCTATCTAAGGAACTTACCCTTTAAATTCCTACAATATGGGTAGAAAAATGTGTTTCTACAACCAATGAAAATGAGATGGAGAAAAAACTAGGAAATGAAGTCTTTCAAGTGGTGATCTAAATACATGAGTAAGCAAATATATGAAATTCCATCTGATTGGCACATGAGATTTCAAGTTTTCCTCATCTTAGAGAGGTACATATTCTTTCAACTTTTTGACCTTCTGATTGCCCATTGGATGTCATAGAAGAGTTGGATGTAAACTAAGGATTACTTAGAGAACTAGTAGTGCCACTGCAATATTCTTTCCCATAGTTAATAAATACAAGTATTTTGCAAACTTTCAATTTGGATCATTGTGTAATTGCTTGAATGATTCTATTTAACCATTTCAACATTTTTAATAAATATGCAAACCACATTTTTCATTCCCTCTAGATGAATTATTATGATTCTATAATTTGTTATATATTTATTTTGTAAATGCACATGTGACATTTGATGAAGAAGGTAAAGTGAATGGGTTGATATCAAAAGGTGAAACTTCCACACGTAAAAACGTTGTTTGTGAACCGTCATATCGACCTAACAAGGTAATTTTACTTACATGACCTAAAAAATAAAATATTTTTTATTATAGCATAGTTGTATAATATTATTATGTCACGCTGCCTAACATATTTTCTTGAGTTAGGTTAAGAAGATAGGTAATATTTATCGAGAAATTGGTATCATGAGCCACCCCATCTACGCTTGATCATTTTTTCTTTTATCTTTATTATAGCATAGTTGTAGAATATTCCTATGTCATGCTACCTAACATGTTTTTTTTAGTAAGGTAAAGAAGATAGGTAAGGTTTCTTAAGAAATTTTCATCATGATCCACCCCATTGCGAATACAAATGATTCACAATCATTGCAAATTATTTTGTCTCAGAAGAAACTTGGACTGAAACATGATATGTATATCCTCTGATATCATATTTTGTGTTTTCAAAAAGCATATTTTTTCCTTGTGATTTTCTGGATGAACAAGAGGAATTGATATTTTCCGCTCATTGCAGACTGTAGTTTCTTAATAATAAGGTTCTGCGATGGAAATTTACGCATGAGATACATGTAAATGAGTCAGTGTAGATTTATGATTGCAGATTACAGGTTTTTATAATACCCACTATTTTGTAATTTACATGACTTTTCTTCACCTTTCATTTTGTAGGTATGTATTTTCTTGTTCCCATTCACACAATATTTCTCACAAAGAAAAATACATTGCATTTGTCTCAACAAAAGTATAGACTAACCAACCCAAGAAAGAATTACAACCAAGATTAAATTTTCTTGGAGTAGTTGATGAGATGTTTTTTTGACACTTATGATATATATGATCCTTTTAATGAACCATCTGCTGACAATTGCTTCATATCAAAAGTAAATGGCCTTCCCATATTTTCTTTGAATTTTTCATTTATGTATGGATAGCTTGCTATTAACAAGTCTAGGAGGGTAACATAATAAAGAGATTTTTTTGCCTACAGATTTATGATGCAACTACACAATTTGAGACAATGGTTCAAGATGTGTTTTTTATGTACACAATCAGAGGAAAGGTAGAGTTACTATCTATTTACACTTGATCATTTTTTCTTTTATGTTTCCGCAGGTTTAATTTAGTTGTTTCCCTTAAAAATCTTGATTTTTGTGCCTACCCTTAATGCCTATTCTTTGATTTTTTCTTCTATCTCCTTTGTTTTTACAGGATTTGGATGCAAGTGTGGATCTCAATGTTGCAAGTGTTGTAGATGAGTAATATCTATTGTTCCAGGCTTGATTGATGTTGGGTAGGGGATCCCCCCATGGCAAGTTTTGGGGCTTAAAGCTTGAGTTTTGGTCAATGTAATATAAAGACCCCGCAAAATGCGGGCATGGAGCACGAGAGTCTAGGGTTGTCCACCCTAAAATAATGTAATTTAATATAGAATGTGTCAGCCTACCAATGGTCCATGGACCATGGGATTGTATAAATAGAGCAAGGCTCTAAGTGTAAAGGCAGTCTTGGTCTTAAGTCATATATTCTTTTGAATGAGGAATTTACTCTGATTCTGTAAGTCTAAGTCTTGGGTTGTAGTAGTAGGGAGAGGCTCTATAGCTGTGGGCATAGAGGCCTGGTAGATTCCACAGCTATGTGCGCGGACCCCTGCAGCTGAGTGCGTAGGGAAGAGCTGGGATTGTACTTGGACAAAGAATTAATAAGAGATAAGTTAACTCTGAAATATTGTGTGTTTATGCTCCTATTATATTTATGCATCTCTTTATGATTTTATGATTAGGCGCACTTGCTATGAATGTTGAATGATTAATGAGAATATTGGCTATATGCAATTAAGTTAAGATCTATAATAATAACACAGTAAGGATAAAGGATCTAGAGCTACACGAAAGCAGTCACACAAGCTGTGAAGGACAGATGGCTACATGGAGCAGCAGAAGCACACATGATCAGTTCGCAAACTTCCCAGGCTTCATCAAGACTTCCCTAGGGTGTGGAAACCTGGTTCTAGCACCCTCCCATACTACCTCGGATGAGACCTCAATCCACGCACGATAGACTGTTGCAGAAAGGGCCAATAGTTTCAGGATTTGTTTAGCTAAATCATTTTTGAACCTGGGTCAGGCCCCAACAAGCCAACAAATAGTTTCGTTGCCGGGACTGGGATCTGCCTAAGGGATGTCTGATGTCATGCCACTAGAACCCAACAAAGAAGGAAATTGAAGAGTGGTTGGACAAGAAGCTTCACGAGTTCGTGACACAGGAAAATAGAACTCCACAGGTATCTGAGAAAAGGTGGCTTGATCGCTATGTGTATACAGAAATCCATGAGATCTTCTTTGCCTCCTTTCCTTCTGAATTGTATGAGTGGATCGCGAGGTTAGCCGACAGCCAGGGAAGGTGTAAGCTCAACCAACCGATAGTGTGGACTCTGGAGTTAATGCATAGACTAGAGGCATCAGAAGACAAGATCGCACGAGCTGTGGACCATTGGCTCGACTGGATAATAGGGGGTTTATCATTGAGTTTGCGGTAGACACGACTGTGAGCTATGGTTAAGCAAAATAACATTTTCTCAAGGGACCACGAGGTAAGTACATTAAATCATTGGATACCTGGATTAAGATGTTGTTATGTGAAAAGTGGGTTATGCGAATACATTAATGTTTGGAATGACATGACGTAGAAAGATCTACAAAGGTAGCGAAGGATTAGGAAACAATCCCTTAATTTCACCTTCATGAGAGAGTAAGGAAGAGCTCGCTCGGGTTTCTCTGAGAAGTGCAGTCAGTTTGATAAGGCAGTGCATTCCGCAGTTATCACCTCCACTTATGCAATCACCCGATTCACCTACTTCACCTCCACCCTCACCCACCCCACCTCCACCAAACCTACAGTTCAGCGTGGCAAGCACGTTCAAGCTACCCATATTCAGAGGAGTAGGGAATGAGGATCCGGACCAGTTCTAGTTCGTGGTAAGAGCAGTGTGGGAAGCACAAGGGGTTATGGATGACAACATTAAGAAGGCCACATTGGTGAGCACACTGCAGGATCATGCGCTGAGATTGTATATAAAGCACTCTAATGATCACCCAAATGCAGGAATAACAGAGATCCAGAATGCGCTAGTAGAGAATTTAGCTGGCCAAAATCAGAGACACAGTAAATCATTGGATTTAAAGAAATCGTGATGCTTCTAGGTGAGACCCCCTGGGATTCAGATTAGCGGCTGAAGAGTACGATCCGCGAGGCTAATATGACGCTAACAGATGCGCAACACCATACATGGTTTGTGGCGTCTTTGACACCACACCTAAGGATGACACTGTCACAACAGAAGCTTTCAACCCATGCAGAAGCGTTGGAAATGGCGATGAGGTTGCATGAGACCCCATTACAAGACCCTGGGTTGGGAGTTCAACAAATCCACGTGCAACTACAAAATCTATGCTTGGAGATGTAGAGTTTGAAGAAAAATAGGGCACTGCGGCCAAAGGTGCGCGATGAAGTATGGTGTATAAAATGCAAAGGTCAGGGCCACAACAAGGATCATTGTCCAGTATTCACAAACTACTTGGTAGGAGGGGGACCAATGCCATTGAGACCAGAAGCACACGCAAGGCCGAGTACGACCCCCATGTTATAGTGCTCGATCTATTAGATAGGAGGAAAACACACGACGAACAATTGTCATCTGTTGCAGAAGTATAAACAGACTCCACAGCAGCTGTTTTGTAATTTCTGTAGGTCGTTGGGCCACGATGAGCGTACTTGTGACAACCACGAGTTGATGATGGAGCAGAACCCAGCCTATAGAATGTAGATATAAATGCGAGGCCTCGACCCAACCGCGAGGATGTTGTGCGGCAGATTTCAGGGCAAGGGTCGAGGACGAGGAGGAATGGGGTGAGGAAGGGGCTACGAACAGTTAATCTATTACAATTGCAGAGGACCAGGGCACTACGCTCGTGATTGTACCAACCCAACGAGAATATCTTGTTCATATTGTGCTCAGTTTGATCATGAACCTATGGATTGTCCTATGTTGATCACACAAATGTGCGAGAAAGGAGTACTCCAACCTCCTCTGACCTTGAATATCCAAATGAAGAGATCTGATCCTCACAAAGAAGGCCCCAACATGAACATGATGCTCTGAAGTGCCACGACCACAGGGAAAGATAAGGGGAAGTATCCTGAGGAAGATACATGGGTTCACAAGGCTCCTACAAAGGAACCTGAGTTTGACTTAGAATGCACAAAGGAGACATTTATGGAAGCTAAGAAGAGCTTCATGGAGTAGTTCCGCTAGATCTAGTCAAAGGATCACGCTACACTGAACCTGTACGCGACGATGATAGCGATGATGAGCTAGATTGCATTTACCAGATAATGGCGCAAGACTAGGATTGGGTGAACCCGACTGTAGATGGGAGAATCTCATGGGAACATGACAGTTCCTATACTTAGGATTCAGATGAAGAAGTAGAATGTTGGTAGAACTGGTTGCATGAAGTGACAACACTAAATTGCAACATGATGATTAGATCACTGTGGTGCATGATGACAAAATCAAGGGAACTGCCAACATATGATGGAGTAAGAGTGGTGGATGAATTCCTAGGTGAATTTGAAAGAGCAGTACCCGAAAAACAGCTATATGATGCGTTGGAATGGGCGCTACGTGCAACACCTGCATGATGGTGGAGTACACATCAGAAAACTAGTGGAAACTTGCACGAATGTAGAAGATGGATGTCCTTATGGTTTGGAAGTTCCCAGCGTCAAACAAGAGTCGGGAAACCAAGAAGAAGAAGTTTGCGTGCCCACTTGTGTTGATGGGTGCAGACATGTGCTGTGCAAGCACATCTCAGACTGAGGATCAAAAATCAAAATGAGACGTGGCACCAGGAAAAGCGACAAAAATTCCATGTCGGGGCATTCAAAAAGCTCTGCGAAATCATGAACAATGTTCACCAGGTGAGACAAACTGTCTAGGACCTACGCGTATTAGCAGTTTGATGGGCTTATAGCGCCATGAGCAAAAACCGGAGCATGGAAGTGATCCCAACACTAACGAGAGGAGATGAAACCATAAGAGCAAAGAAGAATCACCATACCACAACTCCCACAGTTAGGACAGTACGCGAGGACCCAGGTAAAGGAATGATGTAGGTACAGGAAGTCATTCAGCGAAGGAACTTGAAACTTCACGAACTTGAAGAAGCTCGGGTATGACTGAAGCATAAAAGCATGGAAATAGATGAAAGGGTAGGACAAGATATAGGTAGCCATACCACCGCATTAGGAGATTTTCGCCGATAATTTCTGGCTCTGCTACCATGGCTGCAACCGAACCTTATCAAACAAAGGAACCAAGGGAGTTCACTGCATATGGAAGAACGCAAGGCGCTAATTGGCGAGAGGGTAACTAAGGGAGGCCCACGGACCAGGTTGAAAGGTGACTTGAAGCCTCGCACCATGGGTGTGACCACCTGAATATCTATAGGAAGCACAGTCTTAGTGCCATAAGCAGTTGAAAGAGAGCGTGGCACACTAAAAGAGTCTATATGGGAGTTGCGCAACAAGGAGGTTGTGTACAGGATCTGTATGTCACAGGGGTCGTGGTCGTGCATAGGGAGCCATGCTACTATGCGGATAGGCTAGGAGGTGACCGTTGGTGTCACTGTTCATGACAAGAGGTCCAATTTAAGGCAAAAAGGAGTGGGTGATGGGCAATTAAGATACAAATTAAGAGCTAGATTTGGGATGATCTGTCACCAAAAAGGCATTGATGACTTAGAAGTGGGGGGAAGGGTCGAATTCAAATTGAAAAGATGCTATAAAACCATCAGGGCTGGCCATAGGATAACACTTGGTTGTTTGAGAATTGAGCAAGTACAGAGCACTGAGCATCACATACTCTTACCACCCTCAACTACAGACATGATGACGGCTGCAAGAACAAGAGTGTGATTTGCAAAAGTTACCCTAGAGCCTCGTATGGTCCAAGAGGAGCCTGGCAAGGTGGTAGCTGCACCAGAAGTTCCCAAGTCAACACACATGCCACGACCATAGAAAGATAAGCAAACAATGGGGCCAATCCGGGTATCACCACAGAACCCTCGTTTAGTAAATTGTTGATGGAAGAGAAGGGAAAAGTCGTCACCCTTGAAACAGAGGAGGAGGAGGAAGATTTGCAAGCTCTGATCACCCAAATTGAAGCATAGGATGACGAGGTGGAGAATGTCTCCCAAGTGCCTTCGGAGATAAAGTTACCCCCCTACATCCCCCCATGGACGGGGAAAGACAAGATACCGAAGGACCTATAGGCCATGAAGAGTGCGCTCTAGACCCCGCTCCTTCCGGATGAAATGAGGTTTTAAGGTTTGCCGATGGGATGGGTACCTAATATGAAGTTCGAAGACTAGGACCTTGCAGACAGTGAGAAGTTCCCATAGTTGGCCGCAGATAAATTACTGAAGTAGAAATGGTTATGTGGTGTGGAGAGGGCTGGGTTACTCCATCTACGATGGACACCCCACTACCACCGCACGCCCATCACAATTTTTGTGTTCTGGCAGTAGCTGTGCCTAGTACATGATGGGTATCTCTGGCTAGAGGAGCCAATTCCCACCACGACCTATTTAATTCACCGGATTTCTTGGTTTCCCATCAAAGGAAATGACCCCGCAGCGATAGCAAGAAAGAGCAGTGACTTGGCCCTCATAGAAGCTATGAAGGCCAAATATAAGCTGGAGAAGAGGAAGCGAGGGTACGTAATAACAAGCATCAAGGACAAAAGGGTGCAGATAGCCACCCAGCTGCTGGCCGACAAGCTAATGAGGAAATGTCGTGCCGACGAAGTGCTAACATATGTAATTGCATTGGCAAAGCAATGCGCAAAGGGGGTCCAGGGCGCAGTTACTCTGTGACAAGTTTTTGACAAATTGTAGAGAGGCCCAGGAGTAGGGTAAGACCTTCCACTATGCGTGGTTGCCCTTATCCATCCTATTGGTTGCAGGGCAGCTACCGGAAGATAGCCAGTTTCCCATGATTGAGGGTGACCTACCTGAAGCCGCGAGGTACACCTCGCTCTGGGCAACGAAATAAATGACGAGGATTTGTGAGATAAAGGTGTTTTGGGTGTTCTTAGAGGCGAGCATACGAACATGGATTAACCACAAGCCACTCTTGTCCCCTACAATCCATAACAACTTACAGAGCATGGCAGAGTTCAAGGCAGATATGCATAACCTGTATATCTGGGTGTGCAAAGATCCGACACGAACATGGGAAAAGCTCCTATTCATCGCAACGGATGATGCGATCTTTGTAGTAATGGAGTCCTAGCCTCTAGAGTGGCATGCCCTGGACTTGGCAGAAATGGAAAGTATCGCAACACAGCAGTGAAAGAAGGATATCAAGTTGCGCATCATGCCGCTAGCGGAGAGAAGGCACCAGGAACAAGAAGTAGCCACACAGCAGAAGGTGGCTAAGGCAGCAACGGTAGCGCAGACAGTAGAAACCACAACCGTTCCCACCAATGAGACCGAGGAAGGCTAGGAAATGCCACGGAGAAGGACATACAGGAGGAGGCTAAGATAGAGGAATACACAGACCCTACACCAAAATCGACCCAACTCAAGAGGCTGCGCATCCATGAGAAGCCAGGCTTGCAGAAAAAGACAAAGGCATCAAAGACCTCTGCCGACCTAATCCCGCTCACCAAGGGAGACCTTCTTGACATTGGCGAAACAGTTCACGATGTCACTAAGGATGCTTTTGAAGAATTCATGATGGACCAGATAAATGTGTTGGGGTCGCTTAGAGTGCAGTTGTCTGCATTACAGGTGTGACCCCCAGGAATGATGGCACCACACACTGCAGCAGGTACATCCTAAGCTGAGCCGATGTTGTGTGCTCACACCATGAACACTTTTGTATTACCAGAAGGCATAGTCTTAGTAGCCGCCAAGGGCAATGGGGCCACGACAAGTCAAATGAAGGGTTAGGGGTTGAATTTGGTTGCCCTTCCCAGAGAAACCCTATACCAACTATAGGATGGGGTAACTGCTGAGCTTTGTTACAAGGAGGGCTGCGCCCTCCAGATCTTTAGCAAGAAGAAGTTAAATTTAGAATAGATCATCCTGTAGTGCAACAACTTGGCCGCACAAACCCAGGGATTAGAAAAAGCCATGGAGGAGGCCTATAGCAGCATATCGGAGTTGGCCGTGCCAGAAGTACTCCCAACAGTAGAAAAGATTCACTAGCTAGCGGATGGAGTCCGCAAGGCCCAAGAAGAGGCCGCGAAGGTTCAGTTGGAGCTAAACCTGTAGATCGTTGAGCTGTGGCTAAAGGCATAGCCCTCTACATCCTTGGAATTCAGAGATCAGCGCCACCACACCATTCAATCGGGGTTGGAAGCAATAGAGCATGTTGTACAGGACTACACAGGATTGTTGGATCAGTCCCTCTTCATGCTTACCTCACTATAGGAAGCTCCAACCATACAACATCTTGAGACATAAGCATGGCAGTTACAATAGGCATATGAAAATATCAGGGGGACCGCACAAATGGTCACCTTTACTCAGCACCTTGCCAAGATGAAGGAAGCCCAGGCTCTAAAGGAACAGGTGGATGCCATGCACCAAAAGGAAGTAGTGCTTAAAGTGCACAACCAACCTTGGCTTAGGGTAACCACAAACCACGCTTAGTATGGTAGCTAGCCCTACCAGAACAGGAGAGGGCTCTCTCCGAGTCACGCATAGTGAATAAATAAACGATATGGTCTGAGATGACTTACAATGAATATTGATTTTAGGCTAGGTAAATAAATATGGAAACAAGAGGCAAATTTTGATAAATGACTGAGTTTCTGGGATGTATGGGACCAACGAACAGTATGAGTAGAGAATTTAACACAAAGGCACATATTACTTCGTGAGGCAAGACAGGTGGAAAGTATAGCAATTAAATTTAAAATAATCTGAAATGGAAAGATTGTTTAGGAAGGTGAAAAGGGCATAAATACATGAATCCTTTTCAATAGAAGAAGAACACAGAACGTGAAACCTTCCCACAGGGAGAGCAATAAACATGAATTCTACCTTATCTTACTTAGAAAATTTCACTGGAAATGAATATGAATGAACTGTGAAACATAACGTAATACATATGAAACAGAAAGAGAATACATTTTCTACACTCACACCACATGAATCTCTTGAACTAGAGCCATTGCCTTTCATTAATTCTTTGTCAAAATATACAATGAGGAATTGAGTTTCTCTCCCACAGTCTCCCAGAAATTACAACCAACCCTTTGCAAATGGTTTTACATAAAATAAATAGAATTTACCATTGGGAAATGGAATGACCCAAAGTTGGGGATTTTTTCAAATCATTACAAACTGGAAATGGAAAGCCAACCATTAGTGACAGGTGCAGCGTTACAAAAATGACAAATTGCTTGGGTGACTACTCGCCTTCCTTTACCACATGGATAGAAGCCACCCTTTAGTGAAAATACTTTTTAAACTTTGTCTTAGGTGCCAAGAAACGTGTAGTGTAAATTGAGCGGGCCCACTTGGAGAAAATCGCGAATCGAAATGTCGCGGAGCGGAAGTGTTTTTGGCCTTTGGGTCTCTGTGCGTCGCGCCCAAAACTATATTCATTGCGCCACTTTGGAGGTGATTTTGAGGTAGCTTATGAAGTCCAAATTGTGCCCAAGTGCACTTTTTAGAAATCCCTACCTGTCTACTTTCCAACCCAAGTGGAATTTCTGAATTTGGTGCTCATTTACCCCTCCAAAACTTCAATCTCCCCATACTACTTCCTGTGTTTCAAAATAGGGGCAGAGAGGTCACTTTTTGAGTTTTTTTTACCTCCTGGGGACTCAAAAATAGCCCAAACTTCTTGGCCATGCACCAAAAGCCATTATTGTTCATGCTAAATCCAAAAATGTAAACCTTTCATGATTTGGAGCTCCCTATCATAAGCGTCGCGCTAGTGGCGCGACGCACAAGGAGAAAAACCTTGTTTGTGCACAAAAATTTGTCAAATCACCAAAAATGCCTCAAAAATGCCCAAAATTTCTTGGCCATGCGCCATAATTCATGGTTTTTCATGCCAAATCCAACAATATAATTTTTTTGCAATTTAGAGCTCCCTAGCATAAGCGTTGTGCCAGTGCGCGGCACATAGAGCCTGTGCATAGCGCTTTTTTGCAGGAGACATTTTGAGGCCTTCCCGGTGTCCAAATGGGTGAAGGATAGCTAGTGGGAAAGGTATTTAAGTCTAATTTCCAAATAAACTAGAATTTTTAAATTTGGAGTTCATTTTCCTTGTCAAAAATCAAATCTCCCAAGACTGGTCAAAATGTGCCCAATGAGGCTGCCTCAAGACAGAGTGTTGTTGCAGTCAATGTTTGAAGGTGTTCCTTAACTCCAAATTGAGCTCATGATAGCTCATTGGAAATATATTTGTGTCTAGTTATCATTTTACTCATCAGGCAAGTCATTTGGCTAACCAAGCTAGGACAAAACTGGATTTTCCCAAGGTCGCTTTAGAGGTGCATCAATTCTCCCAAGGAAATTGTATTTTTGACATTTCTCTAAAACCATGACACCTGTGTAAAATGTGAAGGATTTTTTTTTTCCTTGGCCTATTTTGGACAAAAACGTCTCTCAGGTTTTCAAAATTCACCTTTTCTTGCTCAGAAACCTCAGTTGCGTGAATTATTGAACCTTCCTCTGGCCTGCAAGTATTATTGAAGCACTTTGAGAACAACAATTTGCAAACCCTAGACCTACTGACCCAGTTGACTCTTTGCTTATCAAGTTATAAAAACAAGACTGTAAATGATTTCAAGACTATCTTAATGAACTTTAATAAACAGCGTTGAGCCAGCAGGACATGGCATAAGGGATAAATGAGTGACCAGGTCCTTCTGTCAAGTTATGGCATGCCCCTAGCGGAATGCAGCTGAGTGAATGGAGTGAGACACCTAAAAATGAGATGCAGAAAGAGTTTTGATCTCTGACGAAGGACTAACAAGACCGACTCTAACATTGGCTCCAATGGGGGATGGTAGCTCCTTGGAGGTGCCAAGAACAACAGATCTCTGGAAGAGATAGACAGTATCTTCGTCCATTGGGCTATGGAGTCATTATTTCGACAAACAACACAAGACTTGGACGCATTTATTGAATGAAAATTGACTTAAACTGACTTAATTATGAAACCAACATTACTGAAAAAACTAGCTCAATGCAAAAGGAAATGACTCATGACTGACTTAACTAAAATAAGAACTGACAAAACTTATTCAATGGCAGCAGTCCATCAAGATTCGACGGTTTCAATATGATGACGACCACCTGCATACTAATGAAATATGTACAATCATGTATAGTGTGTCTTCCAATGTAACCAATCAAGTAGATGCCTCCTTGATTGATTCTCCTTATCAGATCTGCTGGTCAACAACAGATACTGGTAACTGGGCATCCAAAAACATAATTGACCATGATCTCCTTCATCACTGAATACTGCAATAATCACCTTCACTGCTGACTGCAACAGATTTGCTAGAGGATCTTGAAAAACATGAAGATTTAGCTCCTGTTGAGGAAATAAGATGTCATTTTCTTTTGATTCTGATTTTCCTTCATAATGTACTTCAGAAAAATTATGGTCCTGGTCCTCAAAAATTTCTGAACAAGTGGATGAGCAGATTTCCTCTTCAAAAAACATTTCAAGACATGAGACATATGAGGAAGAATCTGAAAGGGAATCATGAATGGTCTGGTCTGCTGAAGTCTGGATGTATTCTAGATCATCTTCATATGATATGACAGCCAGATTGTCTTTGCATTCATCAATCATGAGAAAAGAAACTTCAAACGATTCTTAAAACCCAACACAATCATTTATATCATCTACCATAAATTCACCCAGAGTTTTTTCACTTACTCGAACAAAGATCTCGTCTTGCTATTCATAGAGGGAATGAGCTACCTCCTCATGAAGATCTAGTTTTGGTGAGATAAGGTCAGTTAGGTTTGTACCTCTGTTTTCTCCATTTGAGGCAGCCTCAACCATGCAACTCTCTTTTTCCTCCTCACCATCTGTCTCTTGATCTGATTTATCATCCCCATTATCTGAGATTGGAACATCATGTTCTTGCATATCATCTTTTATTTCCACCAGATCTGATATAAAACTTCTTCTTTCATCATTTCCGGCCATATGGAAATCTTCATCCTGTTGACCTATAAAGCTACTTATAGGACTGTCATCCTTTTTGGAAAAGGAAGAAGTTTTACCATCACCTTCTTGACCATGTGCACACTGCAGATCTACGTTAACTTGAGCTGGAACATGACTGTTCAAGAGTTGATCTATCTCGTCTTCGGACAAAGGAGATAATGCTTTTCATTTTCTCTTGCACAGACAGTGATTTTCTTCAATATTTTCAAGTGGAGTGTACAAATTTTCCTCATATTGTTGATCCATTTCATGTAATTTCTGTTGACTGTTAAGATACAAAATTCCTTCATCTTCCACCGTACTAAAATCTTGATTCTGCTGCAAATTTTCATGATCGTCTTTATGCTGCTGAAATGGGTTTTCACAGAGGGCTTCCATGAAATTATCATCTTCATAATATTTTTCAAGGCTTTCAATAAAACCATCAACGTATTTACAACAGTCATGAACTAAATTTAATGCGGATAAGAGTCTTCATACTTCTCAAAGAACATGGCATGAAAATCCTTTAAATAGTACATACAAGCAGGCGCAAATTTTCATACCAAGTGTTAACACTCAGGTTGTCCCTAAGCTCCTGAAGGGATACGACCGAGGTAACCACAAACCAATCTTTGGATTACAGGTTCTAGCCCACCTACAATCAGAGAGGGCTCTCTCTTAATGATTTAGCTTTGTTGATGATGATTTTAGGCTAGCTATTGGGTTCAGTGGGTTTTGTTGGTGTTTGGGTGGAGGATAGATGTAAGGAGGATAATTTCAAGTAGAGAGGCAAGGGATAGTGTGATAAGTTTCAAACCATTGGGCATGGAGTCATGGATTGAGGCTTGTTGTTGCATTTTCTTGATCACAAGAGGATTATAGAGCAGGATAGCTACACGTGAAACAATAACAACTTCTGAAAAGATGGGATGAAAATCTGAGACGAAAGGTAATTAAGAATCTTTCATCAACTAACAGAAAAGGGAAGTGAATGAATGTTTATTTAAGAGAAATTAAGAATTCCTAACTATTCATTCATATGTGAAAGAAATAGTGTGAACATGATCATTTAAGTATGCATATTCATAACTATTCCTGATGAAAACATATAGAAATCACAGAAATTAAGCATAGGGTGCTGCCAAGCAAATCCTAAGCTATTCTTCTTTTCTGTAAATTCAGATGGTGGAACATAGATGGTAAAACAAACATGAAGAAAAACTAAAACATAGTTAAGGAACACTTATTGAGCCATGTACAAGCACAGGAATTCCACAGTCACTCTTCGGCCAATTAGACACAGCAGACAGTTTCAGAATCCATGCATTTCAACAGTCTTTGATTATAGAAATTATCACATTTATAGTGCGAGTCTCTGCTCAAGAAAAATATCAAACCAACAAAGACCAACCAACCAACCCTTACTACATTTTTTAGGGTAGTATATATAGGTAAAATATCTAAAAGTATTTATTACAACCGACCTAAACAGGTCTGCAAGAAAAAATCTTTCTAAAACCTAACTTATGCTGGAATTAAAAGCAAGTAAATCTTTTTTGGGTTGCGCCAGAGGCAGCTGGATCAAAAGTGAATTGATGGGGTGTCCTCTGTGACTTGGTGCAGTGGTTCTATAATAACTGTGCATTGAGTTCTGGTCCACTGATTTGATGTGAGTTTTAATGTGTAGTCAATTGTGTTGGTGAGCTTTGAATGGTTCCTTAACTGCTTCCTGACTTCCAAGGTTTTTCTTTTAATGCTTCATCCGCCTCGAGCCCTAAGAAGATCTCTGTTGATACACTCTGCCGCTACACTGATACTCTTTGACATGGTTTTTGGCTGCATATTTGCTCTGATATTATTTAACCTCTGAACCGGGTCTCTCTTTGTCTTCTGATGCGTTCAAAACTGCAAAATCGGGCTTTTTCTACCCCTTTCAGTGCAAAATTGGCCGAGGAATGAAAATATTCCCTAAAGATTCTCCAATATGGCCTATTTCCCGTAGCTGCTAATCGCGCATCGAAAACTGCCTCAGAAATTCGATCTGGGGCTCCGAAGCTTGATTTTTGTGCTTGCACGTTTCCTTTTTCAGATGCGGATGTCAGCATGACGTCAGCGGTTCGGCGGATGACATCAGCAGTGGGACCCCTCTCTACGGATGTGACATCAGCATGATGACGTCAGTAGGGTGACGTGGCAGTACGACAGGGTGATGACGTCGCGGGACATGGTGGCAGGGTGACGTGAGCCAGGCGCAGGCAGGAAGGGGTAAGGTGGAGGCAGTGTGGCAGGGTGACACGACACTCCTGTTACGCGAGGGAGGGCAGTTTTGGTATGCATCGGACTGCCTTTGGTACGGAGGTGGTTTTTGTCAGGTGCGGCCCGATGCAATGGGATGCCGCCCGCTGTCCTTGTGTACGTCGGTAAAACCGTTGGACATCGGGTGCTAACGGACACTCGCAAGAGGGCGCTCGATATGCATAAGAGTCGTCGGATCTGGGAGGGTTGATTTGATGGTGGTTAGGAGGAGAAGATGCACGGGGTTTAGTTAAGGTGCGCGCACGATAAAATTTAATATTTGCGGCCGCGTGTGGGTTTCAAACTTTAGAAAATGGTGTAATGTGTTTGGCGTGTTGGTTATTTATTAATCAACTATTAATAAATTCCAAAAATGAAATGCGCGAGGGTTTGTGAATGCATTTGAAGGGGGTTTTTTGTGTTTTGGAAGGAGTCCAAACACCTCGGAGGGGAAATTTATGTAGAGATGAGGGTTCTTACTAAGATCCAGGTGACTTAGTAATTCCCAAGGAGATACTTATGGTTATGTTTCAACCAGAGGAAGGGGATATTTACATAGGGGAATTATTACCATAGTTCTAATAGGGGGAAAGGAAATAGATAGGGATTTACATAATAATGTCAGGAGTTAATATGAAAATGACAAGAAAGCACTAAGTTTCAGAGATCTTAGGCTTTAAAGGGGAGATAGAACTTTGCAGAGAAAATATGTAGATAAAGTAGATCTTTATAAAGGCAAATGATATGGAAAATGATGAAACTAAGAGATATCAAGCAGATCTTGACCTCTTTTGGGGAAGTTAGTAAATGATTTAGGGAAGAGGAAGAAGGGGAAGTTAGTCATGCCTCGTTTGAAGTCCTTCAGATCGGAACTGCCTGCTAACTGTGATCTGGATAAATATAACACTTGAAAATGTGGAGTTGATCACAAATCACCATTTTGCAACCTCAAAATTACCTACCCAGCCTACTTACCTAATATTTTTTCTTCTTTTTGGTTTGGGTGCACTTAGACTTACAGACCCAACTTTTCAACTTTTTCTTTTTCTATCCTGCTATCTACAAACTACCCTTATTTCTTCCAAGGGCCCAGATTAAGCAGTTTGGCTCCTTTGATTCTCTGTCTATCTAAGAATCTGTGAAGATTAAGCTGTTTGGACAGATTATTTATTCTCTATATTCTAAAAACAGGAAATTGAAACCTAGGGAGACCAAGATTAAGCTGTTTGGACCTCCCTTTAGCTGAAAATTCTACAAAAATGGAATAATTCTTTAAAATTGGAATGCAGCAGTTGCACTCTGAGCAGCACACTCTCATGGCCTCTTTCTCTGGTGACTGTTAGAAAATATGGAGCATTGTAGGATGCAAAGTATGACATATTTGGCCTGTAAAAATGTCGATCATGAAATATGAGTAACCTGCTACAGCAGGAGGCTAACAACCTCTATAAAAATAGCCTAGAAATCTGTTTGTAGCCAAGGTCACTAGCGAAGGTGGGAAAGAAGATGTTTTTTGGACGGTGTGTCTAAAATATGCAAACACACGAGTGCTTTACTATCCATACATGAACCAACGAACCAATGCTACATAAAACATGGTGCACCATAGAAAATTTATTTTGATAAAATAAAAAATCATGGTGCGCAAATAACACAATCCACTGGTGCTTTCATAGTTGACAGCACCGGTGTCCTTCATATAGTAAAACATCCTGGTGCATACGCGTAAGGAGCATCGTTGTAGTTTTACATTTCAGAAAAATGCGGTGCTCTTTTCCAGCTACGCCCTGGTGCAGTAAAAGCATAGTATCAATGTGGTACCTATATATAAATGCACTACAATATTTTTTATTTAGAAAAAAAACACGATAATTTTGGACAGATCCTGCATTGTTGCGGTTAGAGAAACACACCAGAGGAGGGTTAAATAAATAAAAAAACCCTCCCAACCGTAATTTCTCATTTTTACCATCTACAGTGCGGGATACCTCTAAAGCACTAGTGCCACTCTCTCCATATGAAAGCACCCTGACGTCGGTGCTTCTCTTTCTCACCATCCTTCTGTACTGTGCTCCCTGTCTGAGTTTCCATTTTTTTCAAATTGTGATAGAATTTGTTTTTCTCCATTATGTGTCCATAATGCCTTCCCGATGGCCAAATGTCCAGGAAATGTATATGTTTCTTTGTAATTTATTTTTTTAGAGAATTACAATTGTAAATTAGATTAAATTTGGCATTGTTTTTGGAAAAAAAAAAAATCGTCATGTGGTGCGCTCGATATGTTTGGATCGCACTGATAGAGGTATGCCTTGTAAATTTACAGGGTGCACCGTATCTCGATGTGTGAACATAACATATTGTCATTGTTGAGGTGTGTATTGTAAATTAAAATGCAGCAGGAAAGATGCAACATATTGTACGTCGATGTGTCATGCCGGGGGCATTTATATTTACCAAACACACTACAAAACTAATATTTAAAAATATAGTTATAACTCGATGTATTTGATAACCTGAATGTACCATACAAGTGAGAAATGGTTATTTTTGTGCACCAGTGCACAAGTATGTTGCACCACATTTACAAGTTAAATTTGTGAACCAACAGTGGTGCGTAATACTTATGTGCACATTGATATCGAAGTGGTTATAGTTGAAAGCACACCGACACCGATGCATGACTGTGTTTTGATCACACCAGTGATTTTTTTTAATTGAAATTTATGTTTCCATATGATCCAAACTATGCAGGAATGCAGCAAAATACAAAAATACCCATATACACAAAAATGCAGCCGAAATAAAACTCCATTTCATTAATATCAAAGCACTTAAATATGCTTACATACAAAAATAAAAATAAACTATTTTGGGCAATGATAGCTTATCTCTGAGAAGAGATGGGGCCGCTACTTGCCTTTGAACTGTGTTACAATGAGGCTCAATGGCCTATTTATTATTGAACAACAAGGGAAAACCATAAACAACCAAAACCCTAACCCAGGGGATGGAATGTCAAGCGTTTGTGGGCCCTGTTGGGTTAAGTTGGGTAGCCAACTTCCCGGGGTCATAACATGGTCATATTATCTCTGTTTGGCGTGTATGATACCTTTTTGGAAAACTAACTCTGAGTACTACAATATCCGTGACAGGCCCTTTCTTATGGCTATGGGTCTATTGCAGACCTCAAAAAAATGTTGTTTAGGGGGTGAAAACTACTCCGGAGGTTCAGGACCCGAAACACTGCTAAAAATAGTAAATGCTACAATAAACAAGGAAACACATGAAACCAACTGGAGGCCTAGTTGGAATAGGTGGGTGGCCACCAATATCCACCTGGATCAATCCTCCCTCCTTAGGAAGAAATGGTCCCCATTGTGTGTAGAGCCTCCATGAGGTGAGGAAATTTATGTTGAACTTGGTCCCTTGTGAAGGAGTTGGCTTGCTTTGACAACTCGATATAGTTGGATCCCATGTTGTCAAGTGTTCTTGATATATGTTTCCATGATCTAATCAGTTGTGGCATGTTCCATGCAGTCTAGGTTTAGCTCTGTTGGTGTGAGATTTTCTACAATGTCGGATGTGTCCAACAATGGTGGAAAGTATGGTCGGGGACGGTCTACATTAAACACTAGGTGCATACCAAGGAACGGTGGAATGTTGAGCTCGAAGGCATTGTGCCCTACAACCTTGGTGATGGTGTATGGTTCATATCAAAGCAGACCAAGCGTGTGGTGGGTCCAGTGAAGCACTCCTTTTGAAAATGTAGCCAAACTTTGTCGCCCACCTGGAACTTCTGTGGCACGCAATGCTAATCATGGTGTTGCTTGTACTTAGCATTGGCTCTATTCAATATATCATGGACTTGTTGGTGGATTTGTTGAATGTGCTCAATGAATTTGTTAGCCATGTCGGATTCAGACTAGACGTGAGCCTAATCTACTTAAGTAGTTGCAAATGGTATGGCCACATCAATGGGATACTCTTCTTGTAGGCTGCTATAATGGCCATCTTAGAGAATCTATCGACGACCACGAAAACACAGTCATTGTTGTGCTTAGTAGAAGGAAGGCTCAACATGCAATCCATGGAGAAGGATTCCTAGGGTAGACTAAGAGTAGGTAAAGGAGTATATAGGTCGTGCTTCTTGATGGTTGGTTTGGAAATGGCACAGGCTATGCATGATCTAATGTACTTCCCAACGTCCTGATGAAGGTTTGACAATAAAAATAGTTCTGCAATACTGCCATTGTTTTATCTACCCTAAAATGTCTAGCAACCCAACTGTAGTGCGCCTCCCAAATCATCTTGGCACGCTCACATGAAGGAACACAGATGTGTACCAGGTGGCATAACAGTGCATCCTAGAGGTGAAAATTTGGAACTTGCTTAACTTCTAGGAGTTTCTGGTATGTGTTGTCGAATTCTGGATCGCTCTTGTAAACATGTGACCATCCCAAAGTCTGACACCCACAAGAGTCGGACATAGTGATCAATGCCATGACTGGTGGTTGGCTGAGGTAATCTGCAACATTATTGGTGCTACCCTTCTTGTACTTAATGTTCAAATAGAACTGTTGTAGGTATGTGGACCATTTTTTATGGCGATCGTTCTGTAACTTCCCTTGTGTCTGTATGAACTACAAGGGGTGGGTAGTCTGTGTGGATGAATCCCATAATGTAATTCTTCCATTGAAGTTAGGCTTGCATAATGGAATATATTTCTTTGTCATAAGTAGGATACTTTAGAACTATGTCTGAAAGTGTCTCACTGTGGTAAGCCACTGGATGCTCCTGCTGAGTAAGAACTGCACCAACAACATAGTTGGAGTCGTTTGTCTCAATCTTAAATGGTTGTTGCAGGTTTGGTAATGTGAGGACTAGTGAAGAGCATAGGCGATGCTTCAACTCGACAAACACCTTCTGTTGGGTTTCAAACCAATTTTTTTTTTCTTTTTCTCTACCCTTAGTGACTTGAATTAAAGGCCAAGTGATATGAGAGAAACCCAACATGAACTTGCGATAGAAATTAGCAAGATCCAAAAAGTTGCGGAGCTCTCTTAGAGTGTTTGGGGATGGCCAATCCCGAATGACTTGTATATTGACCGGGTCTACATGCACACCCTACTCATCAATGATGTACCCTAGATATTGAGCCTCGGTCATGCCAAAAGTGTGTTTCTCCAAACTGGCACACAACTTGTGCTGTCATAAGGTTTGAAGGACCTCTCAAATATGGTGGAGGTGCTCTTCCCAACTCTAGATGAAGATCAATATGTCATCTAAATACACCACCACAAATTCATTGGTGAAGGGTCGCAAGATGTCATCCATGAATATCATGAAGGCTGTGGGGGCATCCGTCAACCTGAAAGGCATGACTAGCCATTCAAAAAATCCCTTTGAAGGAAATATTCCATACATCAGAGGGTTCAGTAGGCGCCTGGTGATAACTGAAATTCAAGTCAATCTTGATGAAATATTTTCCCCCTTGAGCTGGTCCATAAGGTCATCAATCCATGGGATTGGGTACCTATTGCAGACAGTGATCTTGTTCAACCCCTGATAGTCAATACAGAGTCTCCAAGTCTCATCCTTCTTCTGTACCAATACAATCGGGCTCCCACCGGGTGATGAGCTTGGCTTGATGTGCCCTTTCTGCAACAACTCCTAAATCTGCCTCTTCATCTCATCGTTCTCTAGAACAGAGCATCGATAGATCAGTCCTTTGGGTAGTGACGTGACCGAGGTCAGATCGATGGAGTACTTGACCTGACAGTGCAAAGGTACCCCTGTAGATGAGGCGAAAATGTCCTTGTACTCCTCCACAACCTTCTTCTTTCCTTGAGGTAAAATCATAAGGAAAGCAAATTTCCTAGTCTTGGAAATGATCTTACTGCATTTCTTTGCAGTGATCAAAGAGATGGCAGTAGGTGGGGCTACCTCCGGTATCCTGTACAACTTATTGCCCAAAGTAATAATTACAGAGTGAGGTCTAGACTCATATACAAAATGTCACTTCCGAAAGTATGGTTGTCCTAATAATACATCACAAACTTCAAGAGGAGCAACATCACACAATACGTCACCCGTGAAGGGCTTGATGTTGTAGGGAAGGCGACACTGTTGGATGACGTAGATATCTCTTCCTTGGTGAAGCCACCCAGTGGTGTATGGTTGTGAATGTGTTGTAGTCAGTAGGCCCATCCACCTCACAACCTCTACTAAAATGAGGTTCTTTTGGCTCTCGTTGTTGACAATGAACTGCAACAAAGAACCCTTCACCCACATTTGTGAATGGAAGAGGTGTTCCCCCTCCTCTGGATATTTAGGTTTATTCTTCTAGATCTTAGTGGTGGCAACGGTGGCACTAGGCTCCACGTTAAGTATATTCTTCCCTTGTTCATTCCCCTTATTGGCTTCTGACTCGGATTCAGAACATGCATCTAATTCGGAAGCCTTCAACTACTCCATAAGTGACTTCTTGGCCCGACACTCATTTGTGTTCTGAGTGGAGCTCTTATTAAACTCACACCATTTTCCTGTGTCCTTCTTTGTCTTCATGGTGTTTTTATTTGCTTTCAGCTTCGATGAACTGTCCTGGGTCACCCCACCTTGGATTTTTCCTTTACTCTATTGTTTGGGGGCCCCTTTTACTTGCTTTGGATTCGCAGATCCAAACTCTCGCTTCTTTTGTTTAAACTTCTGCTCAATCTTGACAGTGTATCAATAAGTCGTTCCGAGTGAGGAGATGTCTAGGAACTCCATCTTGTCCTAGATGTACTTGTGTAGATAGTTACGGTACTTGAGTACCAAATTCCGCTCATAATCCTTGATACCCAACTTTGCATGAAGGCTATGGAATACATTTGTAAACTCTACCACATATTGGTCCCTTCCCTATTGTAGCATGGTCCACTTTATGCATTTATCTTCATAGCTCCTGATAGGGTAATATTGTTACTTGATGGCATCTAGGAAAGAATTCCAAGTGGGTGTGGCTAAAAACAATGAGGATTCCCTCTTGTCCTTTTGTTCATAGTAGGTTTCCCACCAGTCCTTGACGTGTGGGCCCTGGGGCGGCTTTGAGAAGTGAAAAAGTAATATTTTCTCGATTGGAAAAGTCTTGAACTAAAAAATATCCTTCCAGAAAATTTAACCATTTATCTACGACATTTGCATCTATATGTCCCTCAAATGTGGGAATATAAAAGTTAACTTATACCTTAAAAGGAGTGGCGCCTCCAGAATGGTTGTTGGAAATATCTCTCCGAGTAATTTGGGTACCTATTCTAGAGAGTGATCTTGTTCAACACCCGATAGTCAATACAGAGTCTTCAGGTCTCGTCCTTCTTATGTACCAATACAATCAGGATCCTATAGGGTGATGATTATGGCCTGATGTTCCCTTTCAGCAACAACTCCTTAATCTACCTCTTGATCTCATCATTCTCCAAAATAGAGCATCAATAGATCGATCCATTGGGTAACGGTATGCCGAAGGTTAGATCGATGGAGTGCTTGACCTGACAGTGTAGAGGACCCCTGTAGGTGAGGTGAAAATGTCCCTGTACTCCTCCATGACCTTGTCCATCTGTTGATGTTGTGTAGAGGAGCCCTGTTTGGAAGCCATGGCCATAACCTTCTTCTTTCCTTGAGGGTGAATCATAAGGAAAAAAAATTCCTAGTCTGGGAAAATATCTTACTGCATTGCTTTGCAATGATCAAAGAGATGGCGGTAGGCAGGGCTACCTCCAATATCTTGTACAACTTATTTCCGAAAGTAATAATCATAGAGCAAGGTCTAGACTAATATACAACATGTCACTTCCACAAGTATGGTTTCCCTAATAATACATCACAAAATTCAATATGTGCAACATCACATAGTACCTCATCCGTGAAGGGTTTGTTGTTGTAGGGAAGGTGGCACTGTTGGTTGACGCAAATATCCCGTCCTTGGTGAAGCCACCCAATGGTGTATGACTGTAGATGTGTTGTAGTTGGTAGGCCCATCCGCCTCATGACCTCTGCTGAAATGAGGTTCTTTTGGCTCCCGCTGTCAACAATGAACTGCAACGGAGAACCCTTCACCCACATTTGTGAGTGGAAGAGGTGTTCCCCCTCCTCTGGATCTTCAGGCTCATTCTTTTGGATCTTAGTGGTGACCACGATGACATTGGGATCCACATTAATGATATTCTTCCATTTTTCATTCGCCTTGTCAGGTCCTGACTCAGAATTGGAACATGCGTCTAATTTGGAAGCCTTTAGCTTGGCCACTAGTGACTGCTTCGCTCGACACTCACTTGTGTTGTGAATGGAGGTCTTTTGGAACTCACACCATTTTTTCATGTTCTTTATCTTCATGGTGTTGTTATTTTCTTGTGGCTTCGGCAGGCTATCATGGGTCACCCTACCTTGACTTTGTCCTTACTCTATTATTTGGGGGATCCTTTTCCTTGCTTCGGATTCGTAGATCCAAAGTCTCGTTTCTTCTATTTAAACTTTAAATCAATCTTGATAGTGTATCAATGCGTCGTGCTGAGTGAGGATATGTGTTAAAATTGGAAACTAGGGCCAAACTCCATGTGGGTAATCTTATTTATGGCAGCTGATATTTTTCCTGGATCCCTTTGATCGAGAGGTGTAGGATTGATCTAAAGATCTTCCGATTCTGATAAGTATTCATGGAATTATGAATTTATTTGCATTATAAGACAATTTGTCGAGGTCGACCAGCAACCAAATAAACCCCACATGTGCTCAACGTTTTAGTATAAATAAAGGTGGCCTTCAAGTCATTTCAACACACTTGGGATGTCTTCCTCTCTCTACTTGTCTTTGGGTTTTAGTAGGAGGATAGATCCTAAGGAATAATGTTGCACTGATCCAGAGGACAGAAAGCCAGAACTGCCGGAAACGTCGGAAATGTCAAAAATGTCGGAAAAGCAGGAACTGCCTGAAAAGCTAGAAAATCCAAAAATCCGAAATTGTTGGAAAATCCAAAAATGCCAGAAAATACAGAACTATCGAAAAATCTGAAAATGCCGAAAATGCCAGAAACGTCAAAAAAGCCGGAACTGTCGGAAAAGATGGAACTCCCGAAACTGCCGGAAAAGCTGGAACTGCCAGAAAAGATGGAACTGCCAGAAATGCCGGAAAAGCTGGAACTGCCAGAAAAGCTGGAAAAGCCAGAACTGCAGAAAAAGCGGAAAATGTCGGAACTGCAGGAACTGCCAGAAAAGCCGAAACTGTCGGGACTGCCGAAACTACTGGGAACAATCGAAACTACCAGAACTGCTGGCAACAGCCGAAATTGCCAGCACTGTTGGGAACTGTCGAAACAGCCGAAGCATCTGTCTTCGAAGGAGAGCAACATGCAAGGGACAACTAACTAACATTAGGACAGTGGTATGGTACTTAGCAACAAATACACCAAGCATGCAATGTTACAACTAGCATGCAAGGGACAACTAGCATGCAACAACAAGCATGCTAGGACAACAAGCAAGCAAGGTGCAGCCAACATAGGTTAAGATGGCAACATGGTGCAACAATGGCACATAATGCAGTACAATGATGGGTATAATCATGATTAATGAAGCGTGATGAGATGCAGCATGATGACGAAATGTAGCACAACGATAGGTGAAGGAGTCACCTTGGAGAATTAGTTGAAGCAGCATGTGTTCAACTTCTCTCATGTATCATCTTCTTAGAGATGATCTATGCTCTTATCTAGATAAGTCAAAGTGTTGACTTCTATTGTAAACGTACTATCTCTCCCTCTCTCTCTCTACTAAACTATTGAAGAACATATAACAAGAATTAATCAAGGGTTTCTCCACATTGGGGTTTGTCCCTGGCTAGCGCCACATCTTGTGTCCTCTTGTCTTGGCTTGTCTTCTGTGATTTATGTTTATGTTCTATCTATAGTTTACTTTAATGCTAATGTGATTGCTGATCTGGAAAATATATTGAGCTAACTGTGAAAATTGAAATAAATTGCTCTAAGCATAGAACATACCTAAAATTAACAAAATGTCTAGGAACTCCATCTCACCCTAGATGTACTTGTGTAGATAGCCATGGTACTTGAGTATCAAATGCCACTCAGAATCCTTGATACCCAACTTCATGCCAAGGGTATGCAAGACATTTGTAAAATCTGACACATCTTGGTCCCTTCCCTATCGCATCATGGTCCACTTTATGTATTTATCTTCATAGCTCTCAGCAGGGTAATATTGTTCCTTGATGGCATCTCAGAAATAATTCCAAGTGGGTGCGGATGAAAACAATGAGGATTCCCTCTTGTCCTTTTGTTCACAGTAGGTTTCCCACCAGTCGTTAATGTGTGGGATGACTTTGAGAAGTTCAAAAGTAATATTTTCCCGATTGGAAAAATCATGAACTGAAAAACATCCTTCTAATAGATTTAACCATTTATCTACGATGTCTACATCTATCTAGCCCTCAAATATGGTAATATCAAAGTTAACTTCTACCTTCAATGGAGTGGCACCTCCAGAGTGGCTGATGGATGAAGATGGGTTGCATGTGGGTATTCATCGAAGGATCTGGGCAAATTTATCCATCACAACGTTCCTCTATCACTCGAGGGCTTCCTCGATTAATATTTTGAAAGGATATCATGCCCCCTCTCTTTTCTTCCACCATGTGAGGTTGTTGGGTTTTGTGAGTTCGATCTTGCAAAGGTTCAACTAGTTCAAACCCTAACTCCTTATACCTCGACCTCATTGGGGACATGCAAAGATAAATAGAGAAAGAGCAAACTGCTCTAGTACCACTAATCCATACTTATGCAAGAAAGCAACAAAATACAGAAATACCCATATGCACATAAATGCAAAAGAAATAAAACTTCATTTCATTAATATCAAAGAACTAAAATATGATTACATATAGAAATAAAAATAAACTAGCTCAGGCAATGGTAGCTTATCTCTGAGAAGAGATGTGGTGGCTACGTACCTCTGAATTGTGTTACAATGAGGTTCAAGGGCATATTTATTATTGAACAACAAAGGAAAACCATAAAAAACCAAAACCCTAACCTCGTGAGATGGAATGCCAAGATTTTGTGGTCCCTGTTGGGGTTAGTTGGGCAACCAAATTCCCTGGGTCGTAACTTGTTTATATTTTCTCTATTTGGTGCATACGATACCTTGTTGGAAAGATCTCTTCGAGTACTACAAGATTTGCAACAGGCCCCTGCCTATGATACCTTGTTGGAAAGATCCCTCCGAGTACTACAAGGGTCATAAATTGGTCATATTATATATGTTTGGTGCGTATGATACCTTGTTGGAAAGATATATCTGAGTACTACAAGATTTGATTATGAGATTTTTTGTTTATTTTTTGAGAGGTTTCCAGAGACAAGGTCTACATTTTACCACCACCTTCCTAGGCCAATAACTAAGGTCCGGATGCGCATGTGGGGTAGATGATACCCAAGAGGGGCATGTCGTAGTATCTGACCATGAATTCTCTCGAGGCACTGGCACTACTATTCAGTGAGGATGACCATGCATTTGTTTCATTGACATTTCCATACTCAAGGATTTATTGGAGAGGGTTTCCCAACATCCTCTTCACAGTGGCTGAGCCTCCAGATGATAGAGGTAATATTAGTGTTTACTTTAAATTAATCTAGTTTCATTTTCTTATTTTAATGGATTAGAATAAATTTTATTCTAGTACGTTCTTTAAATTATTTTATTAAATTGTTTAATCAAATTATCTAACTATTTTTATGTATTATATAATATTTAGACATCGAAACATTCGATGGGGACATGCCTCCTCCCCTGGCGAATGTCAGAGGAGATGGGCAAGTCCCAAGAGGGTGAGGCACATCCTCAGGGGGGGTGGGTGTCTGGGGTCGTAGGGTTGGTCCGTGAGTTCGGATGGACTACTATGACAGATTGGCCAGAGTTTTGTTTGTTGTGGGAGTCTGCCCTATGAGGGATTGAGATATCATTGTGAATCCTAGCTTCATCGGTTTGCACAGGGACTATCTATGCGAGATAATGTCTCTTATGCAACGTATCATCAGAGCTAGTAGGGTACTAAAAACGATTAGGGATGCAGGCCAGTATCATGCAACGATGATACATCAGATGAGGATGGTGATGATAATGATCAAGGTGATGATCATGATCATGATAATGAGGGTAGTGATCATGATGCTTCTGGTAGTAATACTTCATCAGATCATGGCCATCAGGGTGTCGGTGATCCATCTGGAAGTACACATCCTTAGTCGCTTGATGATGAGATGTCATAACTAGAGGATGTGCCTCATGTTTCTCCTGATAGAGAAGACTAGACACCTCCTCCTCCACCTAAGAGTTTGACAAACGCGACGAGGGTGCTGAAGTATTTGACCATCCATTATCTTCTACTCATGCAGACCATCCACCTCCTCCTCCATCGTAGCTGAGTTCAACAAACGTTGATCATGTGTCAGTAGTTGACCATCCATCATCTTCTACTGCAGACCAGGCTGGCACTACGTCTATTTTATCAGATATTTGATTGCAGTTATTTGACTTGATGTAGTTATTTGACTTGTATATATATATATATATATGGTGCATTTTTTTGGTTCATGTTTATGTACTTAATTTATCTGTTGGTGTTGATGTGTATATTGTTAGGTCATGCTAAATATGTTCATTTAATGTGCTTGTAGATAGATGTGTATGTGATAATAGTTATTGGATATGAGATTTATATTATTTGAGGATGTGTGTGGTGATGATGTTAGATTACAATGTTTTTGTTTTGTTAGATGTGATCATGATGATGATGTTCGGTTAGATTATTAGTTTTTTGTGCTAAATAATGACGTTTATATGTGTTAGAGGTGTATATAATTAGATGATGGTAGTGAATTCAAATGTGTATCTTAGATGATGTTTATGACTGTTAGATGGTTATCATCATGATGTTTATTTTTATGAAATAATATTTAGTATAGATTATGTATTGGTGAACTTATATCAAACTTTTATATATGAAATTGCATGCAAAATGACTTACTTAAAAAAATTGCAAAGATATTTTTATAAATTACAAAGTTTAGTATGGTTGAAACTATGATTGTAAAATTACGATAAATATTTTCTATTGCTTAGATAGTTCATTGATATTCAATCTAACTTAATTAGTAAAATATTTCAATACTGACAAGGAAAAAATAATTAAAGGTAAAATAATTTATTTAGTTCTTAGTAAGAGAAAATGTGTAATTCATTCAATTTTTAATATAAAATATTATCAATAATAAATTGTTAAAAAATACAATTTAACTAATTCAATATTGGTTTGTAAAATTCAATCTATTATTAATTTTAAAAAGCTTAAGTCAATTTTTTTATAACCTATAGCCTAAATCCATTTAAACTCTGGATCTACCAAGCGTCGAGAGGGATCAAATCTCTTGAGATACAAACCTCATTGAGTGAAAAGACATTTGATCTCTCTAGGTGCTTGGTAGATTCGGAGTTAAGATGGATCTAGGCTGGTATAATATATATGTAGTTGACATTGAAATATTTTATTTATAATTCACATTCTCCACATTAAAATGTTAAAATATGCCCCATCATAAAAAAAATTCTTATATGTATATGTTTAATTATTTTTATTATTAATATTTTCTAAAGTATTACATATCAAATCCATATTAAACATTGAAAACTTTACAAATATGCCTCATACATTGAATTATAAAGCAATTATTAATGGAATAAGAATTCTCTCAATCTTTCTTACTAAAGTGAAAATATAAGAAAAAATTCAATTTAAATTACTTTACTTTTGTCTATATAAAGTATCTATAAAATTATTTTATTTAATATGGACATTGAAATATTTTACGCATTAGTAAAACATTTTTTGTTATAAATGTATTTTTGTTTTAAATATCACATGTAAATAGAACATATAATGAATTACACATAATGTAATATCAATAATACTATTTCTTGTAATTATGGCCAACATTAATTTCTTTTGTTATTACTATATTTAATTTGTTAATTTAAATTATTATTTTACTATTTTTAAATGTAACATTACGTGACAACATCTCTCCCATATTGGGTTGTAGAGCGCCTTTCGACGCAATTAATTTAGATTTAATATAATTTTAAAAATCTATTTTGATGTTATTTTGGTTCTTTATTCGCTATTGTATTGGTTTAAATTTAACTCTTTTTAATAATAAATATGAATTAAATAATGCAAAAATGATAAAATATCATATTTAAACTTTTGACAAATAATATATTTGTAGAATTGAGGCTTCTATGATCCATCATAGTTATAAGAAGAATTTCGGCGTAAATCACATATAGAGAGACCTTTGTCGACGCATTTCGAACCAACTAGTGTGGTTCATTATCAGTACAAGTTGAAGAAACAGATCCAGTCTAGCATGTTAAATAGTCTAAGCAGAGACTCCAACGGCTAAAATCGATTAACAGCTAATTTTTGACTTTAGGACCCAGGTCAAATTTTCATTTATTAATATTAATAATAA